>NW_010584062.1:65221-85687 GCF_000705375.1 Tinamus guttatus | reverse complement strand
CGGGGGTAGGAGCAGCTGGGTGGCGCTGGGGCTCTGTCCTGCGGGTGTTCCTCGCCGAAGTGAAGGGTCGTGCATAAACAGGAGCCCAAAGCCGCCTGTATCCCGTTCATAGCACCATGCTGCGGCTGGGGGTAGCTGGTCCCCGGCTTGCGCCCGTGGGAGCTTGCTCCAGGCAATGCTCCGTTTTGGGATGATCTACGAGAGAAGGAGCTGCTTAATATGCTGGAGGCGGCCACCTCCCAGGTAATCCATCAGGCTGCTCTGGAGCTCCTGTAGTTTGTATAATCTGGCTTGACAGTAATTCCGTTGTCATTAGGTTTATTTACAAGAGATGCCCTTTGACTTCTTCAACTTTTTGTTGTTTTCCTCACTTTTCCAGTCATGGTTCCATAACAGCCGAATCTTCTGCATCCCGAATCGTTCCTAGGGACTCCCACATGCCAGGGCTCGGGAACTGGTGGTCACTGGTTTGTGCTGTGTAGTAGGAAAGAGCTCAGGTCTGTGCAGGACCCGCTCACCCTTGCATAGGAAAGGCTGCTCTAGCCTTGGCTGAAATCTCTTCTTACACTCTGATTTTACAGACGTTTCCTGTTTTTCATCAATTCCATTTTCTCTCTTTTCCACAATTTTTTTTTCAATAACTCTCAGTGTTTGTCTGTAAGGTGTTTGTTAATCTTGGAGAAGGCAAGTAAGTATAGCCACCTTGTGTCAGTCTCTAGGAGCTAGATACTGAAAATGATTCAGCACTATAGAGTGTGGCATTTCAAATGTCATAATGCTTTATTTTTAATCACCTGTCTCTGTGCTTAAAACTTGTAAGGAATGCTCCTACGCTGCTTGAAGGAGGTATAGGAAGAGCTAGGAATATGAGGCTGACTCACAGAAAGACAGTGTGCAGAACAGGATAGAGCAAATCAGTAAGAAATTCTGACTAGAAAAGTTCATCCTCCAACATGTCTTTCTGTAGAGTTCAAACCTTTGATTCTGAAAGATGTCCTCATGCACCTGGACCTTTTTACTGAGCAGAGGTACCTACAAAGAGAGGAGAATATCTATTCTTTTTCCTTTATCCTCAGTGGAGAAGAGCAGATGGGGGTGTCACCTTGCTGTATATATAGCACCTTATTGCAGAAACTGTGCAGGAAATGAGAGACTGTTTTCTTTGCAAACTCATGGCTTTCAAAGTGACATCTGTCCCTACCCTCAGAAAAACTAGCCTGTAGCTTATTTCAAAAGTACTGGAGTACTTATTACCTACCTTGCTGAAACTGTGTCATTATACAAAAAGAACAATACTCAGGAAAAGGAAATTGGTCTCCCACAGAGTTGCTGGGTCATGTGGGATTCCGTATTTCCAGTCTGTGCATCAGGGACTCTTTAGTCATATTGCATTTTGACAGTTAATAATGGTCCCTGGAGCAATGCTCAAAATTCTGCCCTCTCTCAGGTGCACCCTTTAACTCCTCAGCTGCTGTGTGAGCACAGACCTTTGCAGTCAATAGTCACCAGCTGAGTGGAGGTGTTCTATTCACAGAATCTGGGTGTTTTAATTCTGCCCAGGACCTAACTCTGTGGTCATTTTTGGCTTTGTTTTCCCTTTAAAAAACATCAAAGACAGTGCAATGTGAGATCCTCTTTTTCAATGTTTCCTATAAATACAAAGACTTCTGTATTTATTTAAAAAAACATGATGGCATTTTTTGGCAGTGATGCAAATAGCTGCTTTTGCAGTAAGAAATAGCATGCAGCAATGTGTTTTAATGCCTACAACACAGCAGTATGTGTAAGTACAGTGAAAACTTCAGAAGATTTCAAAGCTAAGGGGAAAGAAAAACCTATGTAAGCATGCACATTTGTAGGTGCTGGTTATGCAGATAAAGGTACAGAAAGCACTTCTAAAGTAGGATTTACATGTATTAACTCTGTAATTGTATGCACAATAAGCAATTACACAGGTGTTAATAAAATAATAGTAAGAATGGTTTGTACTAGGTAATTGAAATTTATGAAGCAGTTTTGATATCTTTAATAAAACTGTGAAGTCCTCAAGCAGAAGTAACACAATGACATATAGTTAATATTATTTTTGTCAAAGGAGGAGAGTAAAATATTTTTAAGTGTCTGAATATTAGTATCTTCATTGTTAGAGATAAGCTGAGGTAGGAATGTAGGTCACATTTCAGATCGCTTTGCAGCTGAATATGAAAGCTAGAAATAAAATACTGCAGTTTTTCATTTAAACAGCTTGTTCTACCTGGTAGAACTCTGATAATAAATACTGTGTACAATGATACAAAATGCATGACTGTGCAGGGTCTGCTTGTGTATTTCAGCAGTCCTTCCATGTATGTGGTAAGCTCCCCAAACCATGGTTGGGTTTAACAATTTGAATCCTTTTTTACTTTTGCCCTGTTTTAATTGTAACTGTTGTTGAGTTCAGGTCCGTATCTGTTACTCTGAAAACATGAGCTGATTGCTTCCAGTTCACAGAATCTCGGTTTTTGCCTGTGAGGTGTGCAAAGAAAGAAGTGAGATTACTAACTTCCCTGGCTGTGTTTCTGTTTGAATGTGGCTTACTGTTTTAAGACATGCTCAGCATTTACAATAAGGTTAATTTCTTTATCTGTAAGTTTTAGTTCTATGTTCTGTCCTTTCTTTCATGCCACAGAATATGTTTTCAAGGTGATAGTGAGTGCTTTTTCTTACTACAAAACTCTGTAATTTCCAAGTGAGTTAATTACCAGTCCAGTTAGAAAGGATCTTGCTTTGTTTGTTCTGTGGATGTTGCAGCTCGACGGATCATTAAGACCTTTATGTCAGGAAAGATTCACTTTTCTTTATATTCTTGTTTTTTGGCAATTTTGCTCTTTTAAAGCGTATTTACTGTAGGAAAGGAATAAGTACTATGGGATAGATTCTTTCAGCTCTCTCATTGATCTTTGTTTTGGAGGAACTTTCTCTTCCTAGAAAACAGTCCTGGGTCATAATAGTAAGCATGTTGGTAGCCAGGATTGCTGGTGAGCAGTGATTTGGAGGGATGACCTCAAGGAATAAAGCAGTAGAAGTAGCAAGTTGGATGAATTGAGATGTGGTGTTAGTAGTCTGGAACTGTACTGTCAGAGACGAGTAAGGACTGCAGCAGGGCATAAAGCTTATAAATCTTGAATTGATGTGGATTGCCAGAATTATATATCAATATTTGGAGAACTAGAATTTGGTTTATGCCCTAGGTATTCTCTTCTCCTCTTCTCCTGCTCCATCTTTGCCTCCAGCTGAGTTCCTAATGGGAAGGTTGGGAGGTGGGGGGAGTTGAAGGGGAAGCAGCAGGAGGATGTTCGTTGCTGCTTGATAGAGATGTAAATTAAGTAATTAATGATGTGCATCAAAGAAAAGGGTTTTGTTTGCTATCTTGCTGCAGATTGGTACAGATTGCCTGCATGTGTCCTTCTCCTACGCATAAGCATGTTTAACCTTGACCTGTTCCTAGGAAGGTCTTGCCAAGCTGATGACTCTTATTTTTGGGTATCTTCCGCCTCCTACAAGAACCAGAGTGTTTTTGACTCATGTGACATGTGGCAGATCTCCACCAACACTTGTCCCCTTTAGGGCTACTATGCTGTGTAACTCAGTGTGAGAAAGATCGGTCTGCTTGCCACAGCTTTGGCATCAGCCCTTTTTTCAAGGTAAGAGGGTGGGATTTGAAACCCTCTGAGAGCTCAGAGCAGGTAGAATGGTGGTGCCTCTCCACCACCCTTCTTATCTCTGGTTTAAATCTGACATTTCTTTGGGTGCAGAACTGGCTTGCATTCATCCACTCCAAATGGGCTCCTCTGCAGGGAAAAACTGTAAAGATGGTGAAAAAGGCACACTTGCATCTTTTTTTTTTTTTTTTTTTTTTTTGAGCTGCATTCATGGAGGCAGTTTGAGCTGCTAGGATGTCAAATTGGGAACGTTCCACACCTGACTTTATTAACAGGAAGTAAAAGAAGGTATCTGTGTGCTGTATTTGGAAATGACAGAAAAGGGGAACAAGGGCTCTACGCACTCACGTGAAATTAACTCTGATCTAAACACTGGTGCCAAAGAACTAAGAATAACTAAAAACAGTAGAAGTGAGTGAAGCTACTCTTCATGCCAATGCCCTTTCCCCAAAATAGGTAACCAAATCAGTATGTATTACATCCATCTTTATAGTTATGTGTGGATTTATAAATGAGCCCTGTAATGCCCACATGTCCACGAGAGGTTATCCGTTTCATCCTCAGTTATTCAGATCAGAATGCCTCCCGTTCACCCTGCTGGGCTGCCATACTGAGAAATCCCAGTATCTGCCAGCTGGCCCTTCACTACGCCTCAGTCCCCTCCAGCTCCACAAGTCTGTCTTGTGGATGCTGCCAGGAAGCTTCAGCTTCTTCTGGTTTAATGCATGAAGGAGTGTAGTCTCCTGATGGAATTATTTCACAGGGCTTCTTAGTAGATTAGTCTCATAGCTTTCTAGATGGGTATCTGTTGTAGGTTCACTCTTTCCTTGTCATATAGGACTCCAGTTCAACTCGGATTCCTTGTTTAGCACTTAGGAAAGCAGCTAAAGACTGGGAGCAATGTCTGCTGAAGACTAGCTTCACAAAGGGGTGCAAAGTATGTGTCTGTAGCCTGTAATTTCTCTCTCTAGCAGATAATAAAAGGGACAGGTTACTGGTTCAAAGCAGTATTGCAAAAACATTTTTGTCTGTTTTTAATCCCTTCCCTCCAGCTCGATGTTTTATCTCTCCGTGGACTTGTTTCTCCAGATACAAGTATTGTCCCAGAGACTTAGGGTTTGATCACAAGGATGATAAATTCAGCATTTTTGCAAATCACTCTCATGAACCTCACTGTCCCTGGGAGGATCACTCAGTACAGACTGAAGAGAAATACTGATGAGAAGGTGAAATAGAGAAGAAAGACTTGCAATAACAAAGATGCTCTTGCGTTATAACAAACAGTTATGATCTCTTGTTGGTCACACGATTTCTTCATAAATATTCTGGTCCCTGAACTGTGTATTCTCTGGGCAGCATATCACTTAATTATTTTTCCCAGGATGGAGAAACTGTAATTCCACTAAATTAAAAATAGAGCTGCAAATGGGCTTGGTTTGATTTCATTGGCATCTACAGCAGGGGAACAAGATTAATTTCAGCAATTAGATGTTAATTGATGTCTGAGCATGTCTATTCCTAGAAACAGCAAGACCACATATAACTGGCACCATTAGAACAAGATCATCTCCCTGTGTGCTCAGCAAGTGCGGAACTGGAAGGGGGAAGTTCACGGGGGACCTGTGTCTAAATAGAGCTGGGGGCTCCTGTGAGAGTGGGCAGAGGCTGGTGATGGGCAGGAGGGAGCGCAGTGTCCGTGGGTGGCAGGGATCTGCAGGTTAAATGGGCAGAGTGTTACAGAACAACTGTAGTTTTGTTTAAGAGCGCCTCCGCTTAATTTTCATTGCATTGCTGGTCGGGTCTGCCTGGGATTCATGTCATAAACAACTACAAAGGTTTATTACAAACTGATAAAATGTTTGATGAAGAGAGAATTTTTTTTTTCTTTGGCCTTTGGAAACTCGATATGAACAATTTTGATTAAACAGAATATGAGGTCACTGAATCTGGTCTTTTACCTGCTGTGTAGCTTCAGCTACATCCATTTCAATAACAAGATTCTGTTTCTGTGCTACCTGCGCCTTATATATAAAGCACCAGGCACCGTGTGTATTGTTTTGTTTCCATTTTACAATACAATAAAAATCTTTTTCAGCTAGAAGAGATGCTAGCCTTGGATTCTGAAGTGGTGAATAGAATAATAAATCCTGTGTATCACCAGCCTGACTTACAACTGAGAGTTTCAAAGAGCTTTATAAACATCAAGTAATCTTTCAGCATAGCTATCACTACTGGGGAGTATTGCCTCCTTTCTGTGGCTATTATTACTATTTTGTCTCATTGCACCTAAGAGCCTGAATCGCATTCAAGATTCTGCTGTCCATAATGAAAAGCTAAGCCCAAAGACCTTTAAGCAATTATACAAATAAGGAAAATTAGAGAGGAATATTATAGCCACAGAGGAGCATAGGACAGCAGTAAAAGGAAATAAATTGCAACTCAGAAAGTAACCAGTGCTGGAACACCCTGGCCTGCTCTCCCATTCTCGTATGTTTTGTGGGCAGTAAAGAGGAGATCTGAGGAGCTGTGCAAATAAATGGCTCTTTGGATTTTACTCTGCAACTGTTTCCATGTCTAAAGAGAGGCGCATGAAGTGCATCTCTGAGGCACGCTAGGATTGATGAGCAATAAACATTGGCTCTACATTAGGAGAAAAAAATGGATGGCAAAAGGTACTGAACTGTCAAGTATTTCCCAAGTGATGAAGACCTTTGCTGTGCAGGGTAGTGGTAATAATGACAGTGGAACCAGTTTGTTGACAAAAAGAGGAAAACAGAGTGGCCAGCCCTGTATCCTGAGAGAATTCCAGCCAGCTGGAGCGTAGCTGGCAGGTGTTAGGACAGAACTGGCTCCGCCCGTGCCCCTGGGTGGTCTCTGCCTGTTATATTCCTTACTGGATGCCTCTCTAAACCTGCCTTGTGGCATTCTGTTCCCAGACAAGCTCAGGGAGGATTTTTCAGCAGAAATGGGAAAGAAGTGAGCATATATCAGCTCATGTAGAATATTGTTTGCAGCCTGGTCACCTGCAGTCAAACAAATTAAATTGCAGCAGGTGTGAAGAGAGTAGTTCTGGTGATTCAACAGCTGATGAAGTTACTGACGGAGCTATTTTAGGAGGCAGTGTCTGGCACATTTAGACTGCACAGTGATTTTTAAACTTTGTGGTTGGTCAGGCTCACCCTTCAATTTTTTTGCATAGTTTAGTGATGGGTCCTTGCTCTTCTGACAATTTACAGTCTATGGAGGTGTCTTCTAGTCCTAAGGATACTGGACATTATATAAACATGGACTGTGCCTTGAACATAGTCCAAAACCAGTAACAAGCCAGACTGACTTAGAAACATCAGCAGTTGGTTCATTCTCAGCCTGACTAGTGATCTTACAACATGTTATTAAACCTGGCTAGATTATTGAACCTGGTTCAGAGTTATACATGTGGAGAAAAACAACAGTGACACTGTGGATCAGTAAATGCTGATGTCTTTGTGTCATGGTGTTCACAGCCATGCTGGTTGCATCATCTGTGCTTCCTTCTGATGCAGTGAGATTTCATAGCCATTTCAGTGCTAATCCATCATGCCAATATTTTGCAGCTGTTTGTCTCTTTGAAGATGTCACTGGGGCACAGGATCCAGCTCAAAGGCAGTCAGCCCAGGCTGCAGAAAAGATGCTCAGACTGCCCCAGCTCAGAGCAGTGTTTTGCTTGATGTGCCAGCAGGCTGCAGAAGCTGTAATCCGGCCAGCAAGGTAGTTTCAAGGTTAGGCTGTGCTTAGGTGGGAGGTGCCCAGAAAGAGTCAGGTGCTGCAAGGGGTGCTGTTTTTCTGATGGAGGAGCTGGCATTCCCCTCCTAAGTGCTGACGTGGTGCCTCAGGGTGGTAACAGGATTGTTAGGCTTTGGAAGCTTTGTCACTCGTACAAAGCACAAAAACTGCATCTAATCTGTGTTGTGACATAAAACATCCAAAGGCTTGGGATATTTTTTTTATTTGCATGCACTGTTCAAAATCCCATGAAAACAACTTCAATGCTGCCTCCCTAAATCTATGTTCATATGAGAGCAAGTGTTCACAAGAATAGAAGAAAGCATGCAAAATGTTACTGAAGCTCCTCTGATATATGGTAACTTAGAGTAAAAGATTTTAGCTTAAACCAGCGTGAAAGTGGTTTTACGTGGTGTTTGCAGTGGGTGAAGGGTGTAGGTGGCCTTGGCTACTGTAGCTCAATTGACAAGCTGTAATTTGCTGTATACCATGGTAACTCAGTCCCTTGCAACAGCATCCTGGCAGGAGACAGCAATCCCATTTGGACATGGTCTGCTTTTGTTCTCGTCACAGGCATGTATAGTGTGCTTTGGGGGCTTAGTGATTAATCTGTGTTTAATCCACATGCTTGAGGATTTTTCTGTGTGTAAAGGGTTGAGTCTGGTTTGCTTCAATGCAGGGAGCTCAGTCCTGTATAAAGCGAAGGAGAGGCGGGTGATCAAGTTGCTAATTACTGCCAGAGCCCCCTGTAGATGAAACTACTGAGTATAAGCAATGTAACATTTGTCACACTTTATGTTCTCCATATTCAAGGTTTTCTTTCAGTAAGATCATATCCTTCGTGGTTGGGCTGTGTAGCCAAATGGCAAATGAGGCTAAGTCTAGCAGTAAAAATTAAGCAGTGGAGTTAAAAATTATATGTAGGGTTAACACATTTTTCTAATGGAAATTATAATGACATGACTTGATACGTGGTATCCAAAGAGACTATCCCATGCTTGGAGGCATTCCTCACGCCGTGTGAGACATTCCAGTTCTCTGACCTGGGCACCCAGGCTTCGCGTGGGATTTTTACTACCTTTGTTGCATCTAGACCTGATATGACTGTAGAGACTCACTGAGAAATATGTACTAGTTGCACTAATTTTTGCCTGAGTATAGGATGACAAAATTACTTGGACATTGGATAACATTTAAGTCTCCTGCCACTTAAATGTGGGCTCCTACTAGTCAAACAGGCATTTTGAGGATCTTCTGGTGTCCGGCTGGGGGTTTAGGTGCCCTGCCAAACTGCTTGTTTACCATACCCGAGAGCTGTGTGTTAGCAGAGTTACCAGTGTTGTCTGCGTGTGCCTTTGTGCAGCACAAATACTGACCCTGTTAGATCCTAACCTTGCTTCCTGTGTGCCTCTCCCTTGCTGCAAGCGATACTGGAGGGAAGCCTGAACATGCATCTTTACAGACATGCTCAACCACTGTGACTTTCCTCTCTTGAAATACAGGATGACTGAGAAAATAAAGCAGCCCTATTCATGGTGCTCACACTCCTTCCAGGCAGCTTTTTCCTTGGAGTAGGCTTGTTGCTAGAGCAGATCTTTGTGCCCTACAGTTTTATAGCAGATGCATGGTCCAGCAGAGCTTTTTGGTGCTGGGTGGTTTTGCCTCATTAGTGCATTAGTGTTTTTGAGCTTGCCTAGCTTCAGAGCTGCACATGTGTAGTGGTTCACTGTTTTATAATCATAGTTTTTATGCAGCTAGGGCAGTAAAGCAGTGGAAATCAATCAGTTTGTACCTGGGACGGTTCCACATCTCAGAGCTAGTGGCTGTTAGCTCCTTTTTGCAAACACGGGGTTGGCAATGTCTAGGTTGGTCTGAAATGACAAAACATACAAGAGTTAAGAGGCAAAGGCAGGAGGCCTGTGATTCCCTGCTGTGGGTCGCAGTGCTTTCAGGGGGTGTCCTGCTGCAGCACGGGATCCCCCCAGGCTCCAGTCCCTTCGAGAGTTTAGCTCCAGAGTCTCCTCCTCTTGTCTCTCTGCATCTTTCTTTTTGCCCTCCAGTACCGCCCTATCTTCATCCCCCCATATGTCCCCTGTCCCAAGTGGCTACTGTCCTTTCTTAAATAAGTTTGAGCAGAGGTGCCGTATGCTCCTCTGACCGGTGGCAATTTTGACACAGGGTGGGTTGCTTTGACCTGCTGCAGAGGCAGCTGAAGCAGCCGTGAGCATCACAGGGCAGTTCAGGACCTCCGGGCCTCCTCCCACATTGGGCAGCCCTGCAGCGCCCACAGCTGCAACCCGCCGGTTCTGCCCAATGTGATTCCAGGCAGCCTGGGCAAAATGCACTTTCTCCAATGTCCTGTTTGTGGGGGGAGATGGGGAAGGGTGAGAGAAAGAGAGAGACGGAGGGGTGCAGTGAAACCGTAATTACCAAGACATCTATTTTGGCAGCTCAGAAGGTGCTTCTCGCAGTGTTGTCTGCTGGGTTCAGCATCTGACATCATTGATTACAATTTGAACCCATTTCTAGTGTTCTGATCTCAAAGGAAATGTATTGGAGGAAGCAGAAATGGAACAAATTAGGCACCAAACTCATCCCAACTAATTAGAGAGACTTATAAGCATCAAACAACCACACGACTGCTGTTGAAACTATTACATCCGAAAGCTAGGCAAATTCTCAAAGTTAAATGGATATAAAACACATCAGCAACTGGCAAAGGAAGCTGTAAAAAGGGAGAGCTTTAAAAAAAATTAATTACAAGTTCACACATTTCATTTTAAAACAAAAGAAAAAAATGCTTAGTAGATGTGCACCATTTACACACAAATGCAAAGATAAGCCATTTGGAAGGAGCAGAGCACCAGGACAGGTTTTTAGGCCATCTGGCACACAGTGCTCAGCTGCCCATCGCCTGAGACCCAGTGCTACCTTTGGGCTCACAGAGACCTGCTATTATCTCAGTTTCTCTGTTACTACCATTTGTTGACATCAAGAATTGTAGGAAATGTTATTTATGTGACTAAAACAAATGCTACTTTATTGGTAGCTGCCTCCTGTTTAGTTTCTCGATTGTGCAGTGAAGAATATTGTATTTACAGCTCTTTGTGGCTTATTTTTAAGTTGCATGTCAAATCTGACAACAAAAATCAAAGTTCGATACTCTTTGGATTCAGTTCAGTTAGGTAGTTGTTCCCAGCTCTTTTGCTGGGAGTAAATGACAACTCAGTTTTACCCTTGACCAGGAGGAAATTCATCATCTTGGGTTAACTGTGATAACGCAGATTTCAGACATGTCCATTTAGCTGCTCACACAGTTCTTGGTTTTGTGTTGTTAGATGTCACCTATGTCCAGATGGAGGTCATAGGTGACAAATGGAAGAGTCTGTTTGTAGTGTGTTGTAGCTGGGTAGCAGGGAGGAAAGCTGCCTGCGTGTCTCGTAGCTGCTGCGCTTTGGTGAAACACTGTCAAAGGAGGAGAACCTTGCAAATTCTCCCAGAAGAAATGGGCATTTCCAGTTGGAAAAGTGTTTTAGAGGGAAAGAAGAGCCGAGACATGGGAATGGGGAGTCTCCAGCAGAAGAGACTTCTCTCCTTCCACAAGGACATACTGAGGAGGGAGGGAGGGAAGGTTTGCTTTGAAACTTTTTATTGACTACCATGCCAAACGCATCTCAATTTTTCTGTATTTTAAGAGGGCTTATTTTAGAGCCTAATGAGCTAAAACATATTCAACTTCAGAGACTGGGAGCTTCTTGGTGTACTTTGATGTGCCTGTTTGAAAGAAAAGGTGAGTAGTTCCACATGAATACTCCAGCTGATTCAGGGTCCTGTCACAGCATATTTTTCTGCTCCCTTTTGCATTAATTGGGCAAATGGAAAATAATGAAGAAGGGACATAAAACAGGCTACCTGGATCAATGTAGTAGGTAGAGCTAATGTTACTTGGATAAATAAATGAAAATAAATGGCTGCGTTTTTGCAGCATGTGGTTGTCCAGAGTGCTTCAACAGCAAAGGCAATGACAAAGCTTAGCAGCTGTAGGCTGCCATGACCTGGTCATTTTAGAAAAGAGCTTGTCCAGAATCTGTCTCGTCAGGAAACACTCTTTATGCCAATAGGTCAGCTGTACTGGGGTCAGAGGGTAGGCCTCAAGGTTCAGTTCAGCATTCAGTTCAGTAGGCTACAGTGACAGTTCTCTCAGATATAAAAGCTCCAAGAAATGCAGAGCAGTTATGGACATATTTGGGATTTAATTTCTTTTTTTTCCCCAAATGCTATACCTACTACTTCTACTAGTTATTCATTACCACAAGTGTTTCTGAAGAGAGCAGGAAGTTGTTCTGCTTTAGGAGTAGCTGTCCTGATGCCTATTCACAAATGCCACTTTAGACTGGTGTACCTGCCGATTTGCTGTAGAACATACACTTTTCAGTTAAAGAAAGCGCAGGTGAATGAGCCCAGTCATTTTCCTAAAATGGAACTGGAGTGGGGATTCAGTTTTATATAGGAAACACTCCTAGAAAGCTCCATATGCTCTCTTGGGTTCCTTTACCAACTTATGGCCTAGTCTTGCAGAAGTTCACTATCTAGTAAAACCACAGAACAGTTGAAGTCGGAAGGGACTTCCAGAGATCATCTAGTCCAAACCCCTGCTCTAGCAGGGACACCCAGAGCACATGGCACAGGGTGGCATCCAGAGGGGCTGGAAGATCTCCAGAAAAGGAGCCTCCACAGTCTCTCTGGGCAGCCTTTTTCCAGGGCTCTGTCACCCTCACAGGAAAGAAGTTCTTCCTCACATGGAGATGGAGCTTCCTGTGTTTCAACTTGCACCTGCTACCCCTTGTTCTGTCGCTGGCCACCACTGAGAAGAGTTTGGCCCCCTCCTCCCTGCAGTCACTCCTCAGGAACTTGTACATATTGATCAGATCCCCTATCAGTCTTCTCTTCTCCAGACTAAACAGGCCCAGAGAGTGCTTGGAACACACAAAAACAACCAGGCCCAGTATCACTCAGCTGTCTGATCACTGTCCTTCTCAGCAGTAGGCTGCTTTGCATAATCTTGCTTCATTTCTCTATCTCATGGTGAGCAGGGCTTGAAGGAATAGCTATATCCTACTTGAAACAAGTATGTAGAACGCTTGGATCCCTACTACCGAGCCATTCACGTACCTGAGGCTCATCTACAAGCCCCAAAGATGAAATGTTAGCTGTTGTTTTCATTAATTCTGTGTGATTAAAAGTGAACAATTCATTTTTTTTATGCTTAGCTGTTCAAAAGGCTATTGCTTCAGTGCACGGTAAGCCCTGCCAGATGTAAAGTCAGACATGAAAGTAGGGAAACCATTCTCTTCTTGACTACTGCCAGCACTCTGCAATAAAGTTTCATTGGTCCTTACTGTCCTCATTGGTCCTGTACATTCATCTGTACAACCGCACTAAGCAACAGCTTGTGGAGACAACCACCTCTTTAACATGTTAGTACAGCAGTGTGGTGGGAGTTTGTGTTGTAAAAGTGGCGAGCGACTTCTAGTTGGTATTGCTGCTGCTGGCTGAGTTTGCTGAGACCTCGAGCACCCCTAGCGAGTTCAGCCAGGAGATCTCGGCACTGCCTTGTCCAGCACCCACAGGCTCAGACTGGGGGGGAGGATTTGGCAGATGGATCGTGTACAAGTAGTGTGCGACAGCCGTGATGCTGTTGGCCTGGCTTGGCAGCTACTTTGATCAACGCCTTTGCAAGCCAAGCAGCCTCTGCAGCCTGGTGCTCTGGGGAGGTGCACGGCTGCCTCCGCAGCCGCGGGAAGGTGCTCGCTGCAAGGCTGCCCACGCGGCACGTTGTGCTCTGGGGACTGCTGCTTCTCCGCTAGCATCAGATGCTCTCGTTGCTGTGAAGAAGTTTATTGCTGGGTTTATTTCCCATGGTACTCTGCATAGAAACCCTTATACCAAAATATTGTGACATAGTTGCATAATGCTATGCATTTTGTTTCTCTCTACAGAATTATTATTAGCAATATAAAACTAATACTTTTTTGAAGTGATGTTGTCTGCAGCCTTGCTGCTTGAAGAAGTGTTAGAAAACTTTTTTTTTTTGGCATTTAGGTTTTTTTTTTTTAAAAAAAGTTTTTTCCTAACAACCAGAAATGTTCAGAATTCCTTGTGCAATGTCTCTGATTTTGCAGCATTCCTGGAGAGTTTATTATATTTATGTTTAATACCAGTGATAAGAGTAGGAATTTAAATGGTCAAATTGAAGGAGCTGCTAGTTTTTCTACAAACAGGTTTCATTTCAGCTGAGTACCAGAAGTCTCCATATTATTTGATACAGTTCTTACTTCTCAGCTTTACTTCTCAGCCCTAAGTGCCACAGTTCAATAAATTTTGTCCATCAATCATTAGATAAATATAGATGTGAAATTGGAGTACCGGCAAGGAGCTGGACTGTAGAGGATGTAGCCATGGGAGATGGGAGAGAATGTCTGCTTTAAAGGCTGTTAGAACTTAAGTGAAAGGAAAGTCCTTTAAACCCTGACCTTTAGTTCCTGCATTTATTTTGTTCAGTTCTCTTCCAGGAGCCGCATACTAGCTTTATTTATACTTAATAAAATAAATACATGTGTGACCATTTCTCCTACACACAGGCAGCTTCTTTTTGGTAGGAAAGGTTCTTTATGCTATTCTGAAATTAATACTGGCAGAGGCCTGTTAATAGTCTGTGTGGGTAGCACTTTTTTACAAGTATTTCAGTGCTTTACACATACTGTTACCTGCTTTGAATCCTTTCCCAAAGGGCTGCCACTGGCAGTTGCAATCTCCAAAGCAAAAGCAAAGGGTGTGAAAGAGACGATTAGTTCTCCATCTAATGTTAGGAAGCTTAACTGGCTGGTCAGAAGTCAATATCTAGTACAGGCTCCAGTCATGCTGGCTAATGCCTTGTCCTTCTGTGTGTGTTTGTTTCCTTCTTTTCTGAAAAATCAAATACTGAGCCTGATGAGCGAGGTGTGACCTGTGATACAGTTTGGCCGCGGCGCTCACCTTGTGCCGTCAGAGAAGGAAGCTGTGGCAGAGAACCCTGCTGCTTGTGCTCCTCGGTGCGGTAAGGTGATGGCGAAGGCAGCAGGGCAGTTGCTTGGTTTGCTTGCTAAGCTGCTATCTGAGTGTAAGGCTAGGGCTTTGGCATGACCTAAAGAAAATTTTAGATTCTCGTGATGATTCTATATCACAGCAAGCATGTCTTTATTCCAGTTAGTGACTGCTTAATACTACTACAAAATAAGGAATCAATTGGGTCCATTTTTTTCCCCCACCCTTCGGGTGTGTCTGTACCTATAGTTAGTTGCTGCAGTCTTGTGCTTTGTGCTTAAGATAAATTGGGTGCTGTTGGTTCAGTAAATGAATAGCTGGAACTGTTCATTTCTGAAACAGACACTGCCCAGATTGTGGCCACCACGAGGGGCTGATTTGTATGCACACGCAATACACGTGGACACACAACTCTCTTGTTGCCTGCCAGGGTTTTTTTCCCCAAGTCTTGCACATCCTCCCTCTCACCAAGAAAGTATCCTGTTACTGGCAAATACCAAGCCACCACTGGAACTTGGGACAGCAGGGTGCAGGACACACATTTGTGTTGTGTTTCCATCACTGATCTTTGCTTCCCAGTTGGACAAGTCTCAAGGTGGGCGTGGGTAGCCCAAGGAGGCACTGGGAGACCTTCTACTCTTTCCATCTTCTCTAGAGGTTCTGATGCAGCATTTGCAACAGTCCTGGTCTGGGCTTGTCTGAGGGGAGGAATGGAGTGGATGACATTACAGAGGAGCTGGTCTTAAGCCCTTTCCTGCTGTTGGCAGAGAGGAGTTAAGGAGTAAAAAGGCAGAGGTGTAGTGCACAAGGCTAGTATAAGAGATGACACCTCTTGTCGTGGGAGTCTGGCAGGAGCAGAAAGTCTCACAGAGACTTTTCTAAGCAGAGTTCTCTAGGCTTTTATTTGAAGAGAGGCTGTCATGCTGGTCTCAGCATAACCTAGGGGCTCTGAGCCCTCTGGCACGGCCTGCCAACTCTGGAGTGATGAGACTGACCTTATGTGCATATTTATATGGCAGTCACAGTGTGGATGGTTTTTTTGAAAGAGTTTGGTATGCTCAGCATGTATGATTCACAAGTGGAGCTTGAGTGTTGGCCTTGGATTGGCTTGGACTGTATCTCCAAATCAGATGTGGCCCCATATTACAATAAATTGGGAATAAGTGAATACCTTCTTAGAACTATTACTTCTCTGTCCTCCCCAAATTACACAAGTGAATTGTTGAACTGCCTGCAGGTAGATACTACATAGTCTCACGATTCATGTATGCCTCTTTGCAACTATGCTGTGAGTGTCCTAGCACCATTGCAGTACCTTGCAGTTCTGAATTAGTTTTAGGAAAAGTTTGCACAGGTTTCTTGGAAGGCTTTGCTACTTTTGACTTCTGTGTTAAGATCAACCTCCTTGTGCACGTGCTTTAAAAACAAAGGCGAAAAAACAACCCTTACAAGCCTTCAATGCTTTAATCCTTTTCACATGCTTTAGAAAAGCAGTTATCTAGTGCTGGTATTGCACAGTATGCACAAATGGTAGCTCCCCCTTCTAAAACAGAAAATTCCACCAGGAAACCCATAAACAACATGGCAGAGTCAAGACTATTTTAGCATGAACTGTTTTGTGGCATAGGACATCTGTCATATTTTTTTTTCTTTTGACTGCTAATGCTTTAGTCCCAGCTCCTCTGGTGCTGTAGGGGAATTGGAAGGAGCATTTGTTTTGAAACACACTTCACTATTAGAAATAGATTTTGGTGCATTTTGTACAAAACTGTGTAATTCTTAGAGCTAAGTATCTACTGTATCTCGTGTGTTCTGTCCTCAAATTGCTCTCAAGAATTCTGATCCTCCTTGCTGTTACTCTAGAAGGGTACTGAAGGTTGGCCAGGGAAAACTGATACACGTGGATGTTCGAGTGACTGCAAGATGGGTAAAGACGGCGGGGGTCATTCTGTGCCACTGGCTGCAGCAGGTTCCACAGGGCCACACGCAGCTCCGGTTCACAGGGACGCGGCTGTTTCCTCCCCTAGCTTGGTGTGATCGCCCCAGAAAGCACGCTTCAATCACAGATCAGCACTGTCTTCTTTAATACATCGGAGCTCTTTATAAACAATTTATTGTTTCACACAACAAATGTGGTTAGAAACAGCAGGTACAATATACAAGTTGATTGCCGTCAGGGACTCAGGGATGACAGGGTCTGTGAATCCTGAGACCTGCTGGGCCTGGAGGACGCAGTGCGGAGCACCAGGACAGCTGCCAAGCCCGTGGGCAGCTCACACATGCATACAGCTGAGGCACTATATAATTGACGTTACCTTTATAATCCAAACTGAAAGCAGCAAAGGCAAGAAACTGATTCTGATTTACATGGGTTTGACTTGGGTCTGCTTGAACCATGTTTTCTATTTCAGCTGAATCAGCTTAGTTCAGTAGTTTTAACAGTTGCAAATTGTTTTCCTGAAGTTGATATTAAAAAAAAAATCAAAAACAAAACAAAGCAACCCACAGTATCAACCGTGTGCCAATAATTTCAAATAACTGTGATATAAACATTCGGCATTACTTGACAAATGAATGTCTGATTGACAGCTCTATAGTATGTAGACAGATTAACAGTAATAGGATAACAAGAGAAGAAAATTAAGTATAGAACAAAGGCAAAAATTGCCCCTGGATCTTTTGCGTGGCTCAGTGCTGAGTACCTGCAGAGGTTCTGTTAAGCACTGCTTGCATATCTCCAGTGGCTGCTGGCCTTAAGGTTCCTTGTGTGGGCAAAGGCTGCAGAGAAAGTTAAGAGCACTGAGGAAGGGGCTTGAACTGGAAGCGCAACTCAGCCTTAATGTTATTTGCTACAGTGTATTAAGACACAGCTCTAGGAATTTCATATACTAAATAGCAGCGAAGTCATTCAACATTTACTTAAAAATTTACATCTTCTTTATAGATAAAAACAGTTAGTGGCAATACAAGCCTCACTCGTCGTGCCTTTAGAGGTGCCCATCTCTCTCTGCTCTTATGCTGTCTTCACATAGATGCTTTGAACACGACTGTTTAGAAGGGGAGGGCACTGAGGCTGATCAGGGAGATTCTGCAAAGGGGAGGCTGCAGAAGGCCTGCCAGGGAGTGGGGGAACGGGGCTGGCACATGTGCTACAGCAGAGGCTGACAGACGTATGAGAAAAAAACATTTTGAATAGCACATATTCTGAATTTAGCAGGAGTCACTGCCTCAGACACAGGCAAAATATTGCTAATAAGGTAACAGCTGGAAAAAGAGCAGCAGCACCTCTCTGATCCGATGCCGTTTCTACTAGCTCACTTATCTAATTTGAAAAGAAAGATACAATTTGGCACATCTTACTTTCAGAGTTTGCCTAAACTGCACTGCATTAAAGAGTGCTGTTCCCTTCATGCCTTCATGCTAAGAACATTATATATCTTGTGCTGTTTCTAGCATGAAGGGAACAGTGTGTGTGTGTGTGTGTGTGTGTGTGTGTGTATATATATATATATATATATATATATACACGCACACAGTTGAATGCATCTGCAACTGAGCTGTACTAGCATTTCCACTTCTGTTAGCATTCACTCAAACATCTCAGGTCAAGATTTTTAATGGAATTTGAAACCAGAGTATAGGTGATTCCAGGACTAAACCCTGGGAATAGTAGCTGAGCATGATGAACTTAGGAAACAAGCAGATTCAGCCATTGGGACATTGCTTTGTTTCTCCAGACAGCAAGCCTGAAAAGGGCTGATTAAGTGTATGGGGGCAGGCAGAAGCTGCAGATTTGTTTACTTCCTGTGGTATACTTCAGCCACTTGCATTATTAGTGACTTCTTTTTAAATAATAATAATTATTATTTTATATTTTCCCCCTACCCCGACTCTATGGAAAAGCCTATTTTTATTTTTTTTTTTAAGCAGGACCTGGGAACACAGCAGCAAAACCAGAAAGGGGAAACAACAGAACAAGAAGTGTGCAGTGTAAGACAACTAGAGAAATACTTGCAACTAAGTGATGCTTAACTGATTAGTATTTTAATCTAGGTAACCACTGAGGATAACAAAGGGAAAAGTCTGCATGCAGCCAGGCTAAAGCTAACAAACAGCCCTGCCTGTCTGCATGCCTGTGACATTATTCAAAGGAGCCTGACTCTTGCAAAGCTGGTATGGGGGCTCTGTTACAATATTTGTAGCTAGCACTCATTTTAAGACTAGTATAGGCAAGAATATATAGCTGAGCTAACCAGGAATGGTTAACTCTAAGTTTAGGTTATTCTCAGAGCTCATCACTTTCCTCATGCTGCTGCTGAACATGTTAAAACATGGCCCTAGAAATTAGTCTAGCCTCCATCTTTGGGAATTTAAAGCAGATGTTTAGCAGCTGCTGAAGGTGTGAGGGAAAGTAAGACAAAACCATTGCTGGAATTCAGCATAGACTCTGAATTTAGCCCTTCTAGCAGAGGTTTCAAGAGTTTCTCTTCTCTCATTTAAGGGAGTATTGCATTTGCTCCTTTGAAAAGTAGAGACGAGCTAAGTATTTGAGGAATTTATTTTTTTCTTAATGCAGAGTGCTGATCATGCTGGCCTTCCTTTCAAATGATGATACAATGCTTTCTTATTTTAAGAAAGGGATTGCCACTTTACTTCAAAGAGAGCCTGAGCAAACAACATTCTCAAGTGCTCTGAGAACCCAGGGGAGATCAACTTGTGGTGCCGCATCTCCATTGCAGAGGATTACTTCACTTCAGCACTTCACCTTCAGAGATATCAGCTGCTTTTGAGAACCCTGGAAGTGTTCAGAGCTTCACTAGAACGTGCCATCCCCTCACCTTGAGCACATCCCCTCACCTTTACTTGCCAAGTAACGTTAGGGGAAGAGTCTTGAGCAACTTCAGAAAGAACTAAAGGGACTAAAGTTCAGGAACGAGTGGGTGCCACTTTTGTCCTTTGTAGTGGAGGGAAAGCTGACAGACATTAAGTCGGGCTCTAATCTTATTCTCCATTCATACACAGTGACTACACTGTGCTACGTGCTCTTAGCTTGCAGCATCCTACTGCACGGACTAGCTTTGCACAAACCTAGCAGAAAGGAACTCCTTCTGCTTATGGTTAAATTGTTGCCTTCAACACATGCTGCTATCTGAGGAAGTAAACCCTTGCATTACAGATGTAGTCCTCATCTTAAAAAATTCAGTAATTTTTCCCTAATGCTTCAGTTGCAGGCAGTGAATTTGAAATTAATAGACCTGGTCATACAAAGTTCTGCTTATTTTTCTTCCAGAGATTATAGCAGCATATGGCAAAATAGGAAAGCCTTGTAGTTAAATATATAGTTATTAATCCATCAAAAATGCTTTCTTACTAAGATGGCAGTTCTGTTTATTTCTTTGTATATAACGTGTTGCAGAATAAACTCAAAGAAACTCTGTGTAAGTGTACTCACAAAGATAAGGCAAAACAGGTTTCTGCAGTACCAAGTCAGGAAAGTTGATATCATTGGGCAAGTAGTAATCATTTGCCTCTATCCTTTTATGACCTGAGCTGACTTGAAGAAGGTGCATGCGAGAGGTATACTTGTCTGTCTGCATCCTCTGCCTTTTGCTTTTATTTCTTCCCTCCTCCTGACTGAACTGCACAGTGGAAGATGAGGTAGATGTAGGGTTTATGGGTAGGTGTATGTGAGCGATCTCAAAAGCAGTCTTAAAAACCCCCAGCCTAACACGCAGAACAAATATATCATGTCTTCATTAAGTTTCAGTTACATGAAAAAGTAGCCTGTCACTGTGGAAAAATACACAAGGAGGTTATCACTTTTACAGACCAACATCTATATGTTTCAACATGCTGAAACTACTGTGCAGGGGCTGCCAATGGGAAGAAAGTTGATATTATTTTCTGTGATGAGTACTGA
>NW_010584062.1:0-56769 GCF_000705375.1 Tinamus guttatus | reverse complement strand
CCTGCAATCTGCTGGAAAAAGGGAATTTGAGAGGAAAGACAAAATAATCTTACATATCCAAGACCAGAGTATACAGCAGATTTACAGCTTACAGTGTGAAAGTGATAATAAAAAATAACTGCATCTTATTGCTGCACTCAAGAGCATCGACTAGATGGGAATATGAGCTCGTGCTGGACAAATATTTACACTAAAACCGACACTTAATTCTTAACATCCTGTCTTCAAGTTATGAAAACAGTAAATGCTGAGAACCAGAAAGGTATCAAAAACAATTCAACTAAATAGCATAATAATCCACAACACAAAAGCCAAACTATTTTCTTCCCTCTTTTTGAGGCCTGAAACAGAACAAAACCGCCCAGTGAATGGATTGCTGCAAACCCGTCCCCAGGAAGGCAGCGCGCTGGCGGGACAAACCTCCCGCCCCGCCGGCCAGGGAGCCTCTCCCTGCTCTGACACATGGCTGGGGAACTCGAGAGCGTGCCGAAGAGGCGTGGGAGCATCTGCCACTCAAAGAGCATCTCAACAGAAAGAAAGTGGCATTCCCTGCTCCCTCTTAGGATTCTGGTCCCAAAACCAAGACATTCAAAAGCTGTGGAAGGAAGACAATCTGAAAAAACACTTTTGAAAAGTGCTTTGAAAAGCAAAAGAAGTAGAAATTACCTTATTTTGTAAGAATTGAGCCTATTCAAGCTCATAAATACGATTAATATGGTAGATGCACTTAAAGAAAACTTAGCTCTACCATCCAGAGGTAGATTTTGTGTTTTTAAAGCTCTGAAACCACATAACTTAAAAATAATTCATTGCTGGCATGAAAGGACAAAGTACCTGGTTACAAAGTGCTATCAAGGTCCACCTGAACTTGTCCTCTCAAGGTTCACATCCACCCCCAAAGCAACCTGCCAAAGCCTCAGAAAAACCTTTGCTGGGGTTTTATCCTGTAGAATATGGGAGAATCAGTCTTAAGAGGAGGATAGAGTTTGGGAGATGTGTGGTACAAAGGCAGAATTGTGCAAAAAAGGCATCTCTGTTTGCAGAGCAGGCACCTAATAAAACTGGGGTAAACCTTAAAAGTAGTATAAAGTAATGTTTTTCTGAGAGCTATACCAGCATATAGAGAAGTATCTATCACATACGCAGAACACAGGGATTTGAGAGCATGCTGAAGCCTTTACAGCTGTCTCTTGAAGCAGGGCAGGGGGAGGATGCAGCTATCCTGCATCAGTACAGGGCCTTGTGGGCTCAGTGCTTGACACTTCCAAATGAGCTGCATTTAGTATCGGTGCTTTCAAAAGTCTCTGTACACCACCAAGTCACCCGCAGCTAATACACTCCTCTCAGAAGCTAAAGATTTAATTAAAAGCCAAAGTGTATCCAGTAATTTAATTAGAACAGCAAGCAATACTAGAGTGATTTAATAATGTGTGTGCAGCATTTATTCCAGCCCAATGCAAGTGCACGTAAGATAACGCGCTAGGTGGTGCACGAGATTGATCCACAGTCTGACCACAGGCAGGCCTGCTGGACAAATCACGGGACAGAAGCAGCTCTATTTCATTTAAACCTGATTTAAATTTGTTTTATGTTTTTATCCCCTACTTACAGCTCATATCTTCCAATGTCTCTCGGATTACACCCTCTGCTACACCTGGACAAATCACGGGACAGAAGCAGCTAGAAGCAGCTCTATTTCATTTAAACCTAATGTAAATTTGTTTTATGTTTCTATCCCCTACTTACACCTCATATCTTCCAATGTCTCTCAGATTACACCCTCTGCTACATAAAAGCCATCTATTCCTGTACCCTCCTGCAGTCCATATGGAGAGTAAATCTCCTAATAAGAGAAGAGAGAGAGCTCCATCCAGAAGACCTATTTATAATGACTTAAGGACTTAGACTGATGCATTCTTCTACCCTTCCCTTCTGGGCCTTGGGGGAGTGAAGTTTATGCAACACCCCATGTTTGTCCTTATTCAGCACATGGCAGAAGCCCCCATCCCCTCACTTGTTCACATACTTGGACAATTCTTCACAAGTCAGGAACATTCTTACTTTTAGTTCAACACCTTTAAAGGTGAACATTTTCATTCCTCTGATATTCAAAATCAAAAGCTGACACTGACTTCTGTTGTCCTTTTTACTCGTGAGAAAACCCCTACACAAAATCTTTCCATCGCTTCCTTACAAGTCCCACAACCTCACTGAGAAGTTCAGCAGAGAACCAGTCTCAGGCCGTAGTATTTTTGCACAGTACCTGCCAAAAAGCTTTACACTTTTCTATGCATCAGAAATGAAATTTAAGTGGTACTTTCCTTAAGGGACAAAAAGGCACTAGTTTCTAGAACTAATTCTATTTTCAAGGCAAATTCTGACAACTTCCATACCTCTTCCCAGTTACAACACAGGCATTGGTGGGATGCTTTCACCTACTGCTTTCTGTGAGCCTGCTGCTTTACTTAACACAGGGCATAAGGCATCAACTGAGCCACTGCAACTACATTTCCTGACTGAGGCGATAGGAAGGTACCAGCAGACAGAGCATCCAGTCCTGAATCTTAGTACATGCAGTAATAAAAGCACAACAACCACCACCAAAACAAAGCTCTCACTGAGTTTGAATTCAAATTTCAAGAGGTTTCTCTATCAAAAATAAAATAAATTTAGAATTACTTGTCGCACCACGTAAGTTGAACCGCAGGCATTAGCAGAATGGCTGAACCAGAAGTCCTACACTGGAAGCAGCTATCTTAGGCGAACAGGCAAGAGAAGACAGTTGAAAAATGGTACGTATTAAGCCATGGCCGCAGGACTTGCTAGAGCTCACTTGTCAGATCTACTCTGAATTACAGTATTCAACCAGTTACTAATGAGATTTATGTTTTCATTAACTCTTCTTATTGAACTGGTTGACTCCTGACCTCTGGAAGCAGTGTGCATATTTAGTATTAGTCACTGGAAGTGTAACTGTTACACTGATACATACCTATATGTCCTGGAGCCATTTTTGCTTGTGCCAGATAAACCTTATCCGTCCAAAGTGAATTCACTGCTACCGTTACAAATTTTTCGAAGTATAGAAGTGTTCCACAGAGAAAGGCAACTGTGATTGAGTACTTTAATGAGGTTTAAGAGAAGCATTATGTTCAGGACATGTTGGACTGTTTTGCACAACAATCAAGAAGCTGTCAGACCATTCCTGGGTGCTTATCTCTACACGTTTGTTTCTTTCTTCCTGTCCTTTTGATAATAATTTCCAAATTAACTCAGTAAATCAAATCCTTCCAAATTTATCCCAGAAAAAGCCAGCATGGGCCTCATCCCCTTTGTTTGCTCAGCTGCACAGATGAGGAACCTGCAGGTGTTTTTCTCTCACCCGTTTCATTACTGAGA
This sequence comes from Tinamus guttatus, assembly GCF_000705375.1. The sequence goes on along the minus strand of NW_010584062.1, from coordinate 53,370 downwards.
CCTGCTCCGCTGGGGCCGCAGAGAGGCTCCGGCCTGCCCTTCCTCTGACCCCTCTGCCTAACTAGGGGGCACGTGGTGAAGCAAAACACCTCAAAACGATCCCTAGGAAGCAACTGTGTCGGGCTATTGCAGATTTACATAAAACTAAAATAAATGTAGGAGGATAGAAAAATAACTATTAACATACTATGCCTATTAACGTAGCACATCTCTCTCCATTTTGTACTTAACTTTTTTATTAAGCAGAAAGCAAGCTTCTAAGGTAGTTTAGGAAGCAAAGTTTTTGAACACATTTGTTGTGGCCTCTGCCCACATTGCAGATTTAGAAGGGCACAACTTGTCTTATAATGCTTTCTCAGGGGAACAGATCTTCTTTAGTTTGTATTTACTCATGAACGTGTCAGAGTTCGCTGCAGTGTTTATATATATTTATATATATATGACATATATATATATTAATTTGGCAAGTGTCAAATTACCAGCAGAATTAGGTGAAGACTTAAGATGTGAGGTTATTTGTTACAAAAATAAAATGCCACCTATAAAGACATAATAAAGGGTTCCCAACATCTTTTTTTCCACTCTTCACCTTAAAATCAGACTTCTTTTGACCTGCTTTCTTCAAATAATAATTTTTCATAAAATGCCACCTATAAAGACATAATAAGGGGTTCCCAACATTTTTTTTCCACTCTTCACCTTAAAACCAGACTTCTTTTGGCCTGCTTTCTTCAAATAATAATTTTTCGGTTTTGTAATTTGTCTTCTTGAAAGTGACCTCTCATGGGATCTCTGCTTACACACAGAAAGGGGGTGGTGCACTGATGTTGGTGTAGAAATTAAAATGATAATCTGACATTCATTTTTTAGAGAGGTAGTTTAGGTAAGTATTTTAACCTCTGCTCTGTCAGTGACTCCTCTCCTCTATTTAACAGGGATTTAAAATTCTCTCTCCTATTGCTTCCATCTTTCCTGTTTTCAAAACAATTCAGTCAAACATCTGTTGACACATTCTTCCCCCTTAAAGCACCTTACAATTACTGAGGTGCACAATCTGTTGCTTTACCTGCCTCTTTTGCACTTGTCCATTCGTGACCTGCTCCTGTACCCGAGCAGCCTGTGGGGCTCCACAGCCACCCGCTCTTGCCCTGGTCCTGTCCCAGGAGCTGAGCGCGGAGGGGCAGAGGCCTCCCCTCTCCGCAGGCCCCTCAGGGGAACCCGCGCCCCCTCTATCAGGGCAGCCTGTGTCAGTTTGTCAGCATCTCAGGAGCAAAGTCCTACATCAACAACAAAACACGTTCTGCACGCAGCCCTCTGGGAGGCTGGTGGTTATTGCGGAGTCTCTGCCAAGAACAGCAAAGACTGCACAACGGTTTGATGACATTCTCAAAAGTTACCACCTTGTTATGACACAACCTAGGCCAATGAAATCCTGAGCAAGTCTTTTCTGTCCGCACAGGCAAGAAACACCCGTAACAATCCTTCCCAACTGCGCTTAGCTACAATTATAATTTATACAGTGAGACCTTTCTGCAAGGTCTCCTTAAGCCCCTGCTCCAGCCTGACCGTATGAAGAACCCGAGAGATTCCCCTCCGAGAAGCAGCCAGACCCAAGCAAACCTCCCCACGGCGCTGCCGCGGGAAGCGAGACGCGCTCAGCCCCAGGGCCCGTCACCCAGGCTGCTCCCTTCACTGCTAAGGGCACCGACAAAACACAGCTCCGGGTCGGCGGGAGCTGAGCTACAGACGCTCCCCCATTAAGATGTGGCCCACAAAAAGCCAAGTACTCAGTACTCTGCACAAAGCCACTGAAGAGCTGACAGCCTGCACCGATTTCTTTCCTATTCAATGACCGGGACTGGGCCTGACACGACAGATATGAAATTCCATTACTGATCCCCTGGAACATCCATCAATGTCTCACATAAAAGACTTCAATACGAGAGGTTATTACTTTGCACACCACTTCCAGGAATTAACGCGTTTGCAACATTAAGACCACTACAGACTTTTATGTCTTGGCTTTACAAATGAAGTGATACTAGAATTATTTTTTCCTAAAAAATACTAAGCTTCTCCACAAAATAAAACAATTCTTCCTATGCAAATTATTTTTGTGGCTTGAAAATTCACAACTCACTATCTTTAAAAACTGTGTAGAACTTTAAAAATGATATACACTCATGACAAACAATTGAGGCCCATAAACTGGTTTTACAAATTTCAAATAACCACCTGCCTTTCCAAAAATACACACTTCCAGAAGCCTCTGGGTTATATTGCGACTTTTACTGACCAATTCCCTGTCTCTAGTTTTAAAGCAAGTTTGTGGTGGCCCCCTGCTATCACATTACCAACCCAACCATTTGCAGATCAGGGCTCAGCGCTCGCCTCCCTCGTGATCTAACTGCTTCGTGAAGCAAGTCGTCAACAAATACATTATGGCAATGTCATCATTATCCAGCAAAAGAGACTAAACTATTGAAAGGTCCACCCACAGCGAGAGAATTTAACTGTCTGCCACCGTGCCCAGTGCAGGTGGCACCTGCAAATGTTCCCGAGGAAGCAGGGATTGCCATGTAGACCTAAAGGCTACCCAGTCGAGAGGCACCAAATGAGGAGACAGTTTAAAACTTCTCTGCGCGCGGAGGCTCGCGCAGCGCACCAGCAATTAGCTATTCCTCTCACTTCTCCCCGCGCTCTGCGAAGAGCCTCAGAACTCGCCTTACAAATTGCTCTTTTGAAGATCAAAGGGGAGCCGAATTTGTCGCCGCGCTCTCCAGGAGCCGGGAGTTTAACGGCGTTCCCAGGGAGGACTCGGCAGCGCCGCTCCGCAGCCCTGGGCCGCGGGAGCAGGGAAGCGCCGCGGCTCCCCCCTTCCCAGATCCTGCCTTGCCTTTAATTGGCACCTCATTAGGAATTAATGAAAATGACATCCGCTCTTCTTCCTGCTCGAGGCACAGAACGCTACAAAGAGGCCCGTCGCAATTCATAGCACATCCAATTTATACAGCACTGGCTCTTTGGCATTATTTATGAGATGTGAATTTCTTGTCAGCAGTTAATAACTTGTACAGTGTAGAAACAGAATGAAAAAAGATCCTGAGAGCGCCTATGTACGTGTGTATGAAGATAAACAAATCTCTCAGCAGCTGAAAAGCGTGTTGGAGCTTAAAGGCCCTTACTGGAACTCCCTTCTCAGGGGTAAACTGCTTTTCCCTTCATCCCAAAGCCCTGCAGCACTGGCAAACCTGCCTAAGCGAGTGCCGAGCAGCGAGCTCCACAGCAGCCCCTTGCCTGGATGGGTGTTAGCAGAGGCAGGAGAACCAACACAGCAGGTTTTGCCCTAGGTGAAAAGTGGAAGATTTCTCCCTGCCCCTTGCTAAAACGCTGTGCTCCAGGGGACTAGATACAAGGAAACACCAAGTCCGGACAATGGGTCTTATTCAAACTTGCAATAACTGCACCCCTAACAAGCACTAGCAGAACCAATTTCAGTTCATGCTGGCTGCTAATCTGATAACCAGCAACTCTCCCTTTCTTCTAGACTTCACCCTTTACAAGTGCAATGTAAATGACAGAAGACCCACCTGGAAAAACATGGGAAAAAATACTGTGGGAAGAGTTTTGCTAAAGGAAAGAAGAGTGGACAGAGCTGACCTTCCAGGGAACCACAAGTCATAGCTTGAGTTAGCCCTTTAGTAGATGCGTCTTAACCTTCCTAATTTGAATGGACAACAGCAATATACACAAGCTTATCTTGAAATACAATCAAAGCGAAAAGTGATTTGGTTCAGGTTAGAAGACTTTCTTGCATGCTCAACATGAAAAAAGGATTTATGTCAAAATAGCCTGCTTTTTCTCCCCATAGTCATGATGAATAGAAAATTTGGATGCAATTTGTTGGCTGCTGTGTCTACAGGTCACACTGGGATAACACACACCAGTTCATCTACTTTACAAGTGTGCTCAAAGGGCACAGCTTTTCTTTTCCACTCAACATCTCACTAAAAGTCTCACTAAAAGAGCCGCCAGGGCATATCAGCAAAAAAGATGACTTTAAGGCTGGGCCAGGAAAATGCGTATCAGCAAACACTGCAGTTACTCTGCGCAGTCTCACACAGGTCATTTGGATTTTTATCCCCAGCGTTTCAGATACAGCTTTGGGCCATCAGGTATTTATACGATTAAGTCTTGCCCCTTGTATCCATGCAGACAACACTGTGGTGTCTGCCTTTTATCAAGTACTACTGTCAAAATTTCTTTTTATGTTTAAAACTGAACTTCTTCCACATTTTCCCTCTGCTTCAGTTAAGGATTAAAATGCCAGGAATTCAATATAAGAGTTCTTCATAGTCCAGATTCAACAACATGCTACCTTAACCATTACTTTATAAGAATGCAAATATTTATTTTATACCACTCGATTTGTCATATTTTAAAATCTTCTAGCTAAAAACACGCCACCACAAAATAACAACTTGATGAGAATTGGATTTAGAAAGCCTTTGAAATAAATGAGAATTTTAAACACGGTTATTTTGGCCCATTCTTCCCTGAGCCTCCCCCAGGGCTTTTGATTTGGCTTGTCTGACATGACCTAGAGGAACCTCCTTCTGCAGACAGGCAGGCCAAGTTGTGAGGATGGTTCTTCGGGCAGCTCCTGCAAAAATGACAAAACCTCCACACGGATGAGCAATAGTAAAGCACTCATATATAATCTAGTTTGCTCTGTGGTAGAGCTTTGCTTGCTTGCTTTCCATAATAATACTAGTAAGTATTACTGTAGGTTATGCTTAGCTTCGTATCTCACAAGTCTATTTTGTTACAGATAACACATATACACTGAATATTGTATTAAGGAAACATTATAGCTGCACAGATAAACCAAATCTACAGTCTTTTTGGCCATGTTGTAAACATGGGATTAGATTCCAGCCTCCCACTTCTCTCATTAAACATGTAGAATAAAAACGTTTATTATAAATCCTTTAAGCTATATAGAATTTAGTAGGTATGTGCATAAATGCAAATTTTCATTCCCTCACTTATTTCTGAGGGAGACAGTTTATTTTGCTCAACTTCATGTTTTATTAACTCATTTTATGAGCTTTAAATCTAAAAGAATATTTCCATAATGTTGCATATATCCAGTGGAAACAATTTAAAGAATAATTTCAACAGCATTTGTATTGGAAAAATGTTGAATTATGTAACTACTTCAAGGAAACTTGAGAGGGACCAACTAGCTGTATTTTTAGTCTATCTGGGAGAGGAAATAAAAAGGCATCTCATTTCATAAATTTTAAAAACATAACTAATTAATGGAATGAGTTTTTAAAAGTTATTTTTAGCTTCATCACTCTTACATTGCAATTTTATTGTCCTGCTTTGGCATTTACTTGTTTTATTTAAGCAAAAAAAGGCCTCCCGTCATGGAGAGCTCCAGAATGAAGGAGGGAGATGTGCATTTTTGAAAACTGCATGCTACCGTCCGAATAGAAAATTTGTTTGTCAATATAGGAATATGAAGATAAGATTAATGACAATCAAGCCATTTTTGTCTCCTACTTCCCCCAAGCTTTCACTACTCTCTTGTTCCCAGCACCGGGGAGGATTTTGCCATCTCGCTGGCAATGCAGCCACATCCCGGGCTACTGCAGGCAGCCTGTGGGCAGGGGCCCAAGCCCCAAGCTGGCCGCCCGCACGAGCTCTCCCCCCTCAGCCCAAGTGAGCGCGCGCTCACGGGAGCTGCGGAAAGCCAGCACGGATCATTTTATGCAGACAGGGAAGAACAACTCTTTTCTGATTGTTCTTTCCTGTTCAGTTGAGTGGGAGAAGGAAATTGTTTCAGTTAGAGTTTTAAAACAATAGTATCACATAAGGTGCAGAAGGGAGATGCTGACCTATGTTTCTATAAAGGTCTTTGGTTAATAAATAAATAAATAAATGTTTATCATCTTTGCATATTTACTGCTGCGTTTCATGTTTCTTCTCCTGTAAAGTGAGCATGACAGTCACCCACGTAACAGGAATTTCTGAATCTAAACTCATTGACATTTGAGTAATATTTAAGATTTCTTTAGACAAAGCACCACATTAGGGCCAAAGTTATGAAGTGGAAATCAGACAGGAAGGAATCAGGATGTTTGCCAGCAGTGGGAGATACAGCTCCTGCTTTGATATAAAGTGTTTTCCATACTTCTCTCTCTGGCATGGATCAGACACTGCTGCGTTAGAAAGCCAGATGTTCCTGACCACAGTACTCACCACAGCGACACGATCCCAGTTCCTGCTGTACTAGCTCCAGTTTTGTTTGGCACTGGAAGCACCGGCGTCTACTCTTCTGTTTGGATCGACTGGTTTCTTCAGGCCTGTCATTACTGTCATCCAGTAGCCGTGGCCGTTTCACAGGAGAAGCCTCACTCTCCGACTGTGAATCTGTTGTGTTCACAACAAACATTTTAGGAAAAAATATTAGAACTTCCTTGCAGACAACCCTTTGCCCAGCTTAAAGGTACATGGCTTTCAGCTGGGGTCATGTCAGGCAGTAGCATGCTGCCAGGTCTATCGCATGGATGCATTATTATTTATTTTTTAATCCATTAAAATGGACATCAAGTAAGGGATCAATTCTTTGTGGTCCCCACAAGAACTGCTCGCAGCTCACGGCACTGGATAGGAATGAGCTGTGTAACTCTCCTCCAGCCGCGACGGGAGTGCCTACAGACGCACGCGGGGCACGCGCCACCCAAGGACCAGCAGCCTCATGTGTCACCTCGTGTCACCAGGACACTGTCACCCCCCCGCCCCGCGCACACACACACACACACACAGACACTCGGGGGCCTGGGCGGTGTGGAGGGTTTCTCCGGTTTTTTTTTGCGGGCCGCGGCGCCCAGGCCCCTGCCACGCTCCCCTCTCCTTCCAGACAGGTAACAGTTGCAGTCCAAACTGTTATGCCACAAAATATAAAATAAGCCCAACCTCTAAGTGCATGCTATAAATTCCAAGTATTCAGCCATTTTGAAAAACTTTTTCCATTTATAGCTTCATTTATATAAATTTCTGCCTACAAAACAAAACAAAAAAAAACCCCACACAACTACAACACTTTTTGCATTTATAGCTTAATTTATATAAATTTCTGCCTAAGAGAAAATAGCATGTGCAGAACACACTTCTCAGAAGATACAAACCAACAGGTGCTGTCCTAAGAAAAAGCAAGTGAGCTGGTGACCCGCTATGGACTTTTTCATCGTGGTCACATGTTGCCAAGAAGCTGCTACAGAAAAGTTCAAGGTTGGGTAACTCAAACTCCTGTAACCCGCTGACTGCCCCTTCGAACCAAGCTCCTTCCTTCAGAAGTTAGTTACAGGAAGCATTTGCTCCAGGCAAACACTGGTGCTCGTGGTGCTTTTACACTGGGTAATATTCGGACTGTGTCTCTAGAATAGAGGCCCGCGCCCCGTTAGAAGCTGGCAGGGCCCAGGCGTGTTGGCCCCTCGGAGGCAGCCTCTTTCAGCCGACCTCTGCTCCGCAACGCTGGCAGCTGCCTTAGGTTGAACAGGCATTTCCCTTCCCAAGTCCATGCGCAGCTGAATCCAATCTGCATTTCTCTTTAATATAAACTGAGAATTATTTCAGCTCCAGCTGTATTAGAGATTGTTCATGTTAGTGTTGTGAGGAGGCCAAGTGCTGAAAGTCATTACTGCAATGAGTCAGCACTTGAATGTAAAATGGAGACCAAGAGAAAAAGCTAATAGTGCTTCGGTTATACCCATTTAAGGGACAAGAATTCAACAAGATAACCAGGGCTTTTAGCATAATTTTAGATTTCCATTGCACAGTGTCCTGTGCTTCTGAAAAATATTTCTACTTTGTGTTATCCAATTTGTTTTTAAAGGAAAATTTTAAAATATTAGCTGAATTTTTAATATTAAACCTATAAATATTTTTTTAAAGCTAACTAAAATATCTGGAGTAAGTTGCAATTTTGGAGCTCAAGAACAGAACGACCTTCTAGGTAGCGCTCTGCAAACTGGCCGCCCTAGTTAAAACAGTTACCCCCATCTTTGTAATCTCCATGAGTCCATCTGACCCACTGCTTATCCGTACCAAGCCTTACACCTCTGCCAAATATCTCCATTAGGTTAGGAGCAGCTGGTGGCCTGCCCTGCTCCAGGACAAGCTCCAGCAGCTTGTGCTGCTTCCCTGCGTTCAATTTAACTAACCTGCTCTTCTTACTGGTGTCCCAGATCTCGTTGCTGCTTTTCCAGTTGTTGGGCTCTGCTGCTGTGCAGTCACTATCAAGGCACGCTGACATTATCAGTACCATCAGCCACTGCGACTGCACAACTCGCCTCGCCTGGATCTTCTTTCTTTCCTTCATACTGCTCTCTAAGATGCACTGAGAACATACCTGGCTCTCTACCTCGTACTAAGCCCCCACATCTAACACTTTACAGCAAATTGAGCTGCTTTCCGCACAGTTTACAGATGACAGAGCTATTGCAGCTCAGTAAAAAACGTTCTGATCTGTGCCTCAGTACAGCATACCTTGGATGTGCTGCCATGGATCACAACACACGTCAGGGCTACAGTAACAGGTAGCAAGGAACATCCTGCAACGAAGAGGACCAACCACGGGAGAAACTGGACAAGGAAGGGGAGAACTGCCTCGAGAACTAACGCAGTTATTGACCCCGTCGTCTTAAAGTGCTGTCCTAAATCTCTGCAGAAGATGTTCTAAGAGGAAGCTCCTGGGAGTAGAGCGCAGAGGTCCCGAGCCCTCCTCCAAGGCAGCAGCCCCGCTGCGCAGACACCGCGCTCGGAGAGCCCCACGGCCCCGTGCACGGGCAGCCCGCAGGACCCGGCGCCGTCCGCCTCGCTCACAAACATGGGGAAATGCTCGACTTTCAGACATTATTTATCTACTCATTACTCAGGGAATTTCTGCTATTTCTACCTACACACCTTTGCTTTAGGAACCATGAGGAATTCAAGTCTTCCTCAGAAGCAAATTTGACTGCCTATTTTGAGCCGATGGAAAACCTGGTAGTCTGTTTATTATGAGGTCCAAATAAGGAATTCATGTCTGCGAGTCAGCCGCTGCCCGAATCAGTTAATGAAGCCACGTGCCACTGAAGGCTCTCCGTAATGAGAAAAACAGCAACCCCGCGTCAGGCTAGCAGTCACCTAATTAGAATATTTAATTATGCATTTCCTGTTAAGTAGTAATGACTAGTTGAATATTAATGTAAGTTGGCTAACAGAAATTATAGATTAGATATCTAATTTTTAAATGCATATTCTTGCCATAAATTAAACGGAGCTAACACAGAAGTAACTTGGTCTAACTCTCAGGGTCAGTGTCAGTTATCTGATTCCCCAATGCCGTGAACATGCGAGCATAGGCTCCCTCTCATTACAAAACTGGACATGCCTACATCTTCTCACGGAAAATCTCATGGAATGAAGTTAGGACGAAGAATCAGAAATCGAAACTCCTAGATTCAATCTGGTGTGCATTTCTCCCCAAGCATCTCGCCTTCTAAAATACAGTCACACAATAAATCTTTCAATACCGGGAATTTAGCAATGTTACACCTCAGAGAGCTGATAGCAAATGCAAATTACTCATTTTTTACTACCTGGAGTGCAGAATAGCAGACACAGGCACATTCATTAATACAAGGCAGAGTCAGTCACAGCAACAGGGCAGAGCAGTTTGACTAGAAATGAGAGTGACCTCTGAGCATGAGCTGCTAAACAGCCAAGAACAGCTATAGCAAAGGTGATTCCCTTCAGCCAGCTACAGGCTGGATGGCCTTAGCAGGACGATTCATGCAACAGGAATTACTTTTTGCTTTTATGAAACACATTTTCACTCTCAAAATGCATTTTAGCATCACTCCTAGACCAAAAACTTTTGGGTAGGGGGCAAGGGAGCCATAAGACTCACAGGGAGAAAAGTGCTGAGCAATGTAACGGGGTTGGGGGAAAAGATGGAACAGTAGCAGCAGATGAGGAAGCTCCTCCATCGCTGCTTGCTTCCAAGAACGGGCTGAATCTGTTTAATCTCTGATTGGATGGCAGCTTTTGAGGAGCTCAATCAGTTTTTTCCCCTTTTCCATAAAGGGCCCACCACCCTGATGGGCCGACGCACGTTGATGCCGGCGCGGTGACCAGCGAGCGCCCGCAGGCCGCGGCCAGCTCCCCTCGCACCGCTCTGCGCGGGGCTCCAGCTGTCAACGCCTCGGCCCGCCAGCACTCGCATGCAGCAACTGTGTAACAGCAGATAACTTGCTTGAGAAAGCCTTGACGCTTCCTAGATTTCCCGTTTTCCTGTCTTTACAGGAGGAATTGCTTGGTGACTCTGCATCAGAATTTTCCTCTGAGAGGAAACCTCCTTGTTAACTGGTCTTCCCTATCACATTTGCTGGAATCACTATTTAAAATCACCTCCTCTATTTCAAATGAACCGAAAATTAACACAGTTGTTCCAAAAAACAAGATGGGCAACCAGGGTTGGAAGCGCTCGTGCTCTCGGCCTCGGGAATCCTGAGACATGTTGCTTCACGCACCCCACACGGACGGTCTCCAGGATTCTTAGGTAAACCCATTACCAAGATGCCTAACAAAATAATAACTGTTCAATCAATTGCAAAGGGAATTAGTTCGGCATCTCACAACTACGTTCCAGTACTAGAACTGTTTGATAGTCAAATTCTTGCATTACTCCTTTACCCATATGCTCTCTCTGAGATCAGAGTTAACGGAAAAGCTGAATTTCTTAAACATTTTTACTTGCATGTACGTTCTAACTTACACACCCCCAACCGACTCCATCAAGGGCACGTTTAAATGCGCGCAGGCAGTTGCACTTTGCAGCTCCTGTGCTGGGGTAACAGGCTGCCTTTCAACCAGCTCGGACATTTTATAAGGCCACGGCCACTCGTAACTTGGCTGATATGAAGAATAACCTCACAAACCAGTTTGGAGGAACAGGAGACCCAGGTCTAGGATGAAGCTTGGAAGAAGGACAAAGGCAGATTTTTGGAGACAGCTTATACCTGAGAATAAGTAAGATTCTAGGAGGTGGCCTAAGTAATCAGAGCAGGATTATTAAGCAAAGGAGTAATGTACAGATAAGAGAGCTAAAACAAAAAGCAGAAACACAAGAAGGAAGAACAGTTACAACAAAGAAACGTAGATGATGCAAAGGGAGAATGGTGAAGATTTTTGCAAGAGCTGGGAAGGCAAATCACGAGCCTCCCAGCCATTCAAGCAGGGCCTGACTACTACTTACCCGCACACAAATACACATATTTACACACACAAATATGCTTGTGCAGACCCAAACAAGCTTACGCCGGTCCTGTAAAATGGAAAAATTCAAAAGCAGTTGGTACCATCCTAGTGGTGTTTATCCAGACTTTAATGAGAGCCCCCTTGTGCTTCGCATAATTCTCTAATATTGCAATGACAAGAAATAAGTAATGTTATAAATATTACGTATCTGATAAAGAACTCAAGAGGGCAGAAATAAGCAACGTTGCTCCTGCTCTGCCTCGAGTTTCTCTCGAGTGATGTCCTCATCACTCAGGCGGCGTGCAGCGCTCGGGAAGGCAATTCCTCAAACTAACAGCCTAAAACCAGCTCCACACTGAAACTACCTGCTCTGTTATTTTTCATTCATACCCTGAGTTTTTCTTAGTCCTCCCCTCCCCGAGTTGGAATAATGAGGGCTTTCCAAGGCTAAGGCACAGATTCAGAAGAGGAACTGTAATGCACTCTTGACTGCTACTAGTAAAAAATATATATTTTCAATATTTATCTTCCAAAAAACTGATCTGTCATTAACGGCAAAACCTGAGCAATGCTGCTAGTAACAGGAATCTTGCAATGAGAGACTCTCTTTCCAAGGACCATCTGATTAATGTCAAGAAAAGTTAGAGTTCTTGTATTTTGATAAAACTTTTACTGAATGCTTTAACAGTAGATTCTGAAACCTACAGCTGACCTACATTCAACCTTTATGTTTTCAATTTTGGTATTTTAAATAAAGCTTAAAAATCAATTCACACTCTAAAACAATTTTAAGGTCTTCCTGAAAATTAATTTCCAAATGAAAAACAGTGAAAACTTGTACTTCGAGCTCCCTGATGCTCACTGAAATTGTCAATCAGAAGAGAGGCCTGAACTGAGAATCAAGTAAAACCCCCTTGGGGCACTGCTCCAGCCCCACAAAGGGCAGCAATAACGTTGTTGTGGAGAGGCTTCTACGTTACATACGTATTAATTCAAGAAATTAAGCACAGAATAAGCAGCAGCACATCTTTAGTATATTTGAGAACAGTTGTTCAATGCTGAACTGGTTAAAAAAGACTCCAGAGCAATAGAACACCTAATCTAAAAGGACACGAGTGGCACGTCTCGCTTGCTGAAGCTCCCCGGCACGACCGTCGCCCCGCTGGCCCGGATGGATAATCCCGGCAACGCTCCAAGGAAACCGGGCACCTCTCCCGGCCGGCGACAGCGGGGACCCGGCAGGTTTTTCAGTCGGTAACCTTCAGTCAGAGGTAATGACCTCAAGGATTCTTTGCTACATTCTCCATATCCTCTTGCTAAAGCCGATAAGACAAATTAACCTCAAATAAGTAAATAAAGGAAACCCAAGCTACCCTGCTCCTGTTGCAATATTTTTCCAAAAATCTCCACTAAGTTTCAGGAAGAGGGTGAGGGTGGGGAAGGCAAGACATGCGGCCCTAATATCTTTGCCTCTGAAACTGCTATTGTTCCAGCAACTTGAAAATCAATGTCCCTGCTCATGACATTGAAACAACTAGGCTGGAAGGGACTCCTGGAGGTCACCTAGTCCAGAAGTAACCTGCCCAAGTGATTAATATATGAGCTACCATGATGCCCGCAAAACCGCTCCTTAAAATAAAGCCAGTTGAAACCAAGTTTCAAGGCATTTTTTTCCTTTATGGCTTTTCACTCCCACAGAAATGTGCTAGACTCCCTGATACGTGAAAGATCAATAAAGACTTTTTTTGGGTGCGTATTACCACTTACTGTGTGCTAAGAAGCTCTTAAAAACTTTCCCAAGAACAGCAGAAGTTTTAACGACGCATAGGCAACGATCATCACAACATCTCGGTCAGAGCTGCTCTTGAACAACTTTTAATACACTGACCCCAAACTCATCCCTTTGGGGTCTTCAGGGTATAAAACTTTCCCAAGAACAGCAGAAGTTTTAACGACTCATAGGCAACGATCCTCACAACATCTTGGTCAGAGCTGCTCTTGAACAAACTTTCAATACGCTGACCCCAAACTCATCTCTTTGGGGTCTTCAGGGTATGGGGTATTTATTTAGTGAAAAAAAACACATGACCATAACTGCTCTTTTTAATGAACGACAGCAATTCTGTAAACTAACAAGATGATACTTAGAATAAATCTGGCAATGGCAGCAAGTCTTTAAAATATTTTCAGATATGACTATTATGATCCTTACTACTAGGAGGATTTTAATCTGCAACAGTTTTAAGATCTTGAGAAGGCTGTTAGACAACCAACACGGAAAACTAATGCAAAGCAGAAGTGCAGCAAATCCCAAGCACCTCTGAGCCGGAGAGGGAAGGAGCTGCGTGTCCAGATAACACTGGACATACAGAGTATCCAACAGCCCCCTGCAGCGGGCACAGGACGGGGCGGTGAAGCCAACCAGCCCCCCTGACCACAGCACGGGGTTGTTTCCAGCCCTAGCAGCTTCTCCCACCTCCCTGCCAGGCCCAGGCACTCTATCCTGCTCACGATGCCGATGAGCAGCAATCAGGTCTCGTGCCCTCAGCTCCTGTCCGTTCCTCTTCAGTGCCCACTTACTAGGTAATAACTTCTATTTACAACCCTGCTTGATGTGCTGTTCTATTAGTACAGCTGGGAACGGAGCACGGAAAACAGAGGGGAAAAAAAGTCTCTAATGGGCACTATTATTGCCAGGGCTGGGAGATTGATGACATTGCTCGAGGGCTCTGCTATCATCACTCTGCTTTTGGCGAGAGCGCTCCAGGAAGGGCGGCCTTCTGACACAACGCGGTGCCCTACAAAAGTCCAACGCTGCAGGACACCTTAAAAAGCACCTTAAAGGTCCCACGGAACAAAAATAAAAACTACTTTCCTGAAAAGACTGCCCTCCTGACAGCCTATTTGCAACCTCATGGTGTTGTTCTAGCATAGCTACAACCATACACACTCCTTGCTATAAAAAAAGAGCAAAACACAACAGCCTATTTGCAACCTCATGGTGTTGCTACAACCATACACACGCCTTGCTATAAAAAGAGAGCAAAACACGAGCCTCCCACTTTGAAAAGGACTATACACCTGCTCAGCAGAAGCAGTGGAAGAATCCTCTGCATCTCTCAGACCCAAGCTTTAAACTAGAAAAGCAAACAGCACATGATAGACACTGTTACCTTGTGCACCATAAACCCCAGCCCAGCCCACCAGGACAAACAACCTCACAAAATGTGAGCTACCTGCACATACACCCACATAGAATACTAAGGTTCTCAGGAACAACTACTGAGAAATAAAACAAATAACTTAAAAATTCACCAACTTTGTGGATCTAATCTATGGACTGATTGTATTATTACTCCTTTTTCTCTTCCTGTATTGACTACACACTTTGAAGCACAATTAAAAACTATCTGAGGGCACTTAAATACTTCTACCGATTTGTTTCCAGGATTCTTTCGGCTACACAAAAATATTTTTAAATCTGCCTGCTTTGAATTGCATATTTAATCATCTGCACGCTGTAGAGCACAGAAAGACGACACAAATCCTATTTAGCACTGCACCCCGTGTATGTGGGATGTGGCTGCAGCTCCCTTGGTAGCTGCGGAGCAGAACAAGCCTCCCAGCACTAACATCTGCCATCGATCCCAGCATCGCTTCCTGCCCATTCAAACACAAACCAAAACACAGCCAAACTACACCCCAGGCCAAGGCCCCATCTTTCCTCCTACGAACTCTTCAGACTAAAAAGCCTCTCAAGCATCGTACAAGCTACCGAATCCAAGGCTTTAACTCATCTTCGCGCTCCTATCCTTGTCCTGGGGGCACATGCTGGCATACAAGCACTCTCTCAAACACAGCAATGATCCCGGCAAAGGGGAGGACACCATTTGGCATCACAATTATTTTTTTTTGTCTGAAGAACTCCTCCTGCGTGCAAGTTGACAAGCACATGAGGTCGAAACTTTTTTTCCTCCCCCGCAAAGAACTTACTTTCCGCTGTCTTTTGATCTTTCTTCAATATATTAAATGCTATATAATAAGACTAAATGAGGTTTGTGTCTTCCTGAACATTCTTCAGAAGGAACCCGCCTGCAACATAACTTGGTCAAACTCCTTATTTTCTGTTTCAAATGCTGATACCACAGTTGAGCTCACGCCAAAACATTCTTCCTTCAAAACTCTTCAGATAAGATATAATGTAGCACTCCTATAGGAAAGAGGCTGACACACGACGCGTAGCGTTGACCAATGCTGCCTGTATTCCCTTAAATAACTTTCCAGGCTGAAGTTTAGGTAACGTGAAAGTCAGCGACACAGTCTGCGGCTTCCATCTAAAGAGCTCGTCCCTAAATATTATTTCTAGCCAATATGTTGTAACCAATGTTTTATTTTCAGTTCCCATATTTACCTAAATTTCCAAACGCAGTCTTTGAAAACTTTCTTTTTAAAATAGCACTCAAGGTTTGCATTTGAAAAAGAAGGTTCATCTCCGGGCTTGCCAGGTAAAGGACAATAAAGCATTGCAAAACCACTTGGTTTAGCTGACTGAAGATGACTGGATTATGATCTCTATTTTGCTGCTAAATACACCAAATGAACCTACTAAGCATGCAGGCATCAAACATTAGTATAAACTGGAAATAAGAAGTACTGAGGAAAACTACCCAGTGATTCAGTGGACCATTTCCAGCAGCTTCAGCTGCTTTGATCTAAGCAGCTTTTGCTATTCCCATATGGCAGCACAAACAGCAAACCTACTTGCTTTTTTGCTAATCACAATCCTATTTAAAAAAAAAATCATATACTAGTCTTCATTTTCAGTATTTATAACATAATAAAAAAAATCTTTTTAGTAACCCTCTATCAAAATTTGAGTTAACCATTGCAACAGATAACATATAAACACAATCTGGCAATACCATGAGTCAAGCAGCTTCCTTCCTGCACAGGCCGACCTCCATGCCTGCAGAAAGAAGAAAATCCGCATTCCCCGCACTCTGGAGAAGTTGGACCCACTACCTTATAGCACCAAACTTAGAAGCACTCCCTGCCCCAGACCCGCTGCACGGGCGGCACCCTCAGCCGGGCAGTGAGCCAATGCGTTACCACTCGCATCTGCCCCGTGAGAAACCAGCCACCCACACCCTCCACGGAGGGGTAAGGTCTTGGAAAGGATCTAAATCAGATTTAATTTTGCCAATTAATGCAAACATCAGATGTCTGCCCTGTGTCTTCAAATCAACGAAAGTCAGCCCTGCTCCAAATGCTTTCCTACTTCATACTCTGCCTCCCAGCAGCGACTTTCCAAGGGAGCACAGCAATCACTGCACTTAAACTGATTACTTCCGTATTTCTTATGTTTACAAACATCACCCAAAAACGCAGTACATTTAGGGAACCATGTTTAACAGAACTGGGATAAGCTTATCTGCCGTTCTCCTCCCATAGGCACCCTCTACATATGCACATATAGTGTACGTGCATGTGTGTGTGTGCATGTATTTGTGTGCTCCTGAGAGCTTTCTGGTGGTAGTTACTCCCCTGGGCTGTTAACCATAACCCTACAGCCACATGTTACGCAAAATCCCTTGCTCATCCCCTGCAGAACGCACGTACCTGAGTCGCAGGATCTTTTGGTTGCCGTTAGGGAGGCATGAGCTGTGCCTGTGCATGGCCCACCTGGAAACAGAGAACATCCTAAGTCTCGCAGTATCAACCAGTATTTAACATTTACAACCCATCAAGTTTATACTTAGGAATACAGAAACACTGAGGATCGCTCATGTCTTGGGAAAGAAGGCACAGCAGCAGCCACCAGTTTCAGTGTTTCCTTCCCGTGAAATCTGAACACGTCTTGCGCTCAGAAACTAGGTGAGAAGTCGGAGGGGAGAGACAGGTTACGTTAGACTTCATAAACATTTTAAAAGACCCTTTTTTTTTTTTTTGGAAAATGCACATTGTAATTGTAATGTTTCCAGTATTAAAAAAGATGTGATTCATGCTAGAACAAAGCTAGAAGCTTACTTAATTAACCCACAAATAACACACTGGAGGAAATCACTTCTCAGGCTTCAACGAAAACCATTATCAGCAATATAATGATTTTGCCTCTTATCTTGTTCTGTGTTTTTAAAATGCGGTAAAAGCGTACTCCAACGAGCCGTTCTCGTGGCTAAGTCCTGTTGTGGGGCTCTGGGCTCTTTCCCCTGACGTGGTACCTGCTTGGTAGCAGGCTGCTCTCTGCCTCCGCAGCGTCTCCACATGCATCATCACTGAGGAGGTCCCCAGAGATCTCGTTAAGCCCAACGCTGTGCACTCAGTGACTTGCAGTAATAAGTAAATAAATAAATAAAACCCATATAACGAAGCCAAGACAAACCGACAGCAGCATTACCAGCAGTAATCATGCATCATAGCCTTGATAATTGGATATTATAAATCGGATAATGCCAGAGAGCCTGAAATTAGGTTAGAGCTAGCAGAATTTGGCTATTGGAGTATCAATAATCAAGTTTGCCCTGGACTGCTGGTAATGCAGTAGTATCATGTTGGCAACACAGCAGAGCTTAGTGTGATGACAGGATGAGCTTAACATAAGCCTCCCCTACCCTCCAAACAAGCCCCTGAGAAATCCTGTTTCTCACTATTTATCCAGCATTAGCATAGCTGGAAAACCAGCACCATGGCCACAGCTGTCGGTTTTCCCCCCTTTTCAAAGATTTTTCCAACCTGGGTTGGTAGTAAAGCCATTTATTGCCCCTTGCTGCTCTCAGAGTTGCTCCCATCCTCAAGCCGTTCTTCTGTTTCCATTTTTTTCTGTAAGGAGCAGGTCTTGGGTAGCTTCATCTACACTATAAACCTCACAGCACTGTAGTACTACAAAAAACTTTCGTATTGGGAGCAGAACGGAGAAAGGTGCTTCAATGCACTTGATTTAAATGAAATGCACTTGGGAGCAAAACACTCACACTTGCAGATTTCCAGAAAAGGATTGAAAAACTTTCAATTTTCTGTTTTCTCAGGCATCCTGACTGATCCTGGTTGTGATGCTCATCCCAAGCCTGATGGCACCTGCAACTACCCACCACTTCATAACAGTGAGAAACGGTCAAGGTCAAATAATTTTTTGTATGTTTCATTTTACTAGGCTACACTATGAAAAAGAAAACATCAGATTGATTTACAGTAGTAGCACTAGCATCTATTCTTCAAATAGTTTTTGTGTCATTCCTCAAATAGTTTTCATTGAAATATCACTGACAAGCATTAGCACTGTGGATTATCAAATAAAATTAATCCTTGCCATTAGATTACAGTTTTACTATTTACACTAGTTGATGCTCTCAATTCAATTAAATGCAGGATCTTTGCTTGTTATGCACATACTACAGACTGATATGTATTCTTCACCTCACCGTGTTACCAAAGTTCCTTTTTTTAGTCTCCCCTCATTGTGCTTTACCTTTACAGAGCCTCCCTTCGCGCAGCACGGGGCTAGAAATTCAGCAAGAAACAGCTGGGGATTTGTATGCGAGCGCAGCGCGGTGCCTAAGGCCAGTGAAGGCTGCAGGCCCTTTGCAGCACTTCGTTCTGCTGGTTTTTGTCTTGCTCCTGCATTAGGAAGGGCCATGCATAACAGTGCTGGGTAACAAGGGCTTGGCTGGACAGTTGCACATCGAAGTCTTTATGTTGAATCTTTTGGTATAATTATGAGCCAACACAGAAATCTTTATATCATCTGAAACAGGGCTACAGCTTGGATACATTTTTTGCATGGAAAAAAAAGTCAGTCACAGCAGATTGTTGCGTTTTCTTAGCTAGGCACAAAGGTGGCTTATTACTAACATGTTATTCTGAACATTGAGTTTGACCACAAAATATTCCCGTCCGGTGGATTTGAGGTGCACTGGGAAGCGGTTACTGACCAGAACAGGGGATGCAGATTGGGCCAAAACCCATTTTATAAAAGAATGCAGGACCTAAGGGTGTGGTAATACGTGAAAATAATTATACATGGCACAGATACTTGCACCGAAACTGCGAACCAGAGAGTGAATAAACAAGAATATGATGGGGGGGGAGAGGGGAGCAGTTAAAGAAGCCTGAAGCTCACTAATCTCTGTTGACGGGATATGAGACTTTTGAGCACTGCTTTGAGCTTTCAGTACCACGGCAGTTCCTCCCCCAGAAAAGCCCCCAAACTCCCCACATGCAGCAGCTGCCGGAAGGTGGTCAGGTAAGAGCTGGATGTGCAGGACAGGGAGAGCGTTAGGGCTATTTGCCATGCGGGAGGGAACACTTCTCTAGACCCGTCCAAACCACTCATCTAGCTGTGCATTTGCTCAATTGGTAGAGACACAATTTAATTAATCTACCCAATTGAGTTTGAAAACAGTCATTGATTACGAGCCCAAATACATAAACAAAAGGTAATCTAAATCTCTAATTTCTGTCTATGCAGACAGAATACAGTTTCCTTACAGAAAGAAAAAAAACCCCAACCCTTCTATACTTAAGAACTACTTAGTTTATGCCCCCTGCAGCAATTGCAGGATGATTTCAGTTGCATCCCTGCTAAACAGGTAAGAGGATTACATGGCACACAAACACACCCGTTTTAAAATCCAGTTCTACAAATCCACCATTACTTACTTTTGTGGAGCTTTATCTACATGCCTTTTTGGAAGAAAGAAATGGGAGCTGGGGAGCTTTGCAGCTCCAAATTGTACTTTGAAAACCCGTTGTTAAGTCACATTGTTAAGTCACTTTCTGCAGGCCCTAAGGACACGTGCAGCTCTTGCCAACACTTTTCTCATCCGACACTGCTTCTGCTTCATGTTCCTTGGGATCCTTTCACTTCAGTTAATAGGACCCCAGAACACACTGCTTGCCCTGCACTGTGAAGGGAAGAGGAACCGGCAAGGAACACGGGTGCTGTTCTGCTGGTCTTCTGAATTATCATGCAACATATGTGAGAAGATTTAATAAACATGATTATTTCACCAATCTACACGCCAAATCTTTCCAGCTTAAACGTGTAATATGCAAGGGTCATTCTATATAAGAAATTGGGACTGTAGGGATTAGGCTGAAATACACAGAAGAATCTTTGTGCCATTATACATTGACAAAGGTGACACTTTTAACAGAAATTTGAATTCAAGGCGGGGGCGAAGCACCAACTTCCTCTATGTGCTATACTGACATCTAAGACTACTGGCATTTCCTAAGAGATAGCTGAAATATCCCACAACTCCATGCAGTTTTTTACCTGAAACTATTTGTGCAATAAACTATTTTTGTGCAACAAAAAAAAGCCTCAAAGAAGAGTTAGTTCTTGCTTTGTGGCTCAGAAATGCAAAGATGACAGTGTATCAAACAGCCAGGTCCATATCGCACACTAGTGGTGTGTTCTCTTCAGCTTCAATACAAGATTCACAAAACTGTGTAAGAAAAAAAAGAGCGTGTGTTGTTGTTGGGAGTTCATGAAGAAACTTAAAATTATTATGTTATCCCCTAAGCTGAACCTTTATCACTTATATAGGAGCGCAAGTTTAATGGCAATACTAAATCCTGTGGCCAGGCAACAGGCTAGTGTTGCAGCTCAGCACAATTTTAATAGCTGCTACATTCTTTTCGTTCAGTGAAAAACCCAAGGAGCAGTATGAGAAGAAAACAGGTTGGCGACTATGTAGATTATTTTCTACAGCCATCTATGACAAGAGAGACAAAAACAGATGGCCGCCTTGGTTTGTTTACACAGGTAATTATAAAAAGTGCATACACATAAATTTCTCTTTCTGCCTTGTCTTTCACTGAAAGTTCCCTTTGGCAAGAATTAAAGACAGGAAAAAAAGTGGCTCATATTGCAACACACAGGTGCACTCTCAAAGACAGGACATTTTTTAAAAAGGCGTATACAATATCTCTTAGTCTCCAAAATCAATTTTCATTTTAAAAATCACTGTCTCCATTTAAAAAACACAATCAAGATGACCACAGTAATAATGCAAAATGCTGAGTATTTTCACAGCACGCACAGGAAAGCTGCCAAGTTCTGATTCTGCTGACAAACTCAGGCTGAACTCAAACAATGTGAAGCAGTTATAAATCACCAGAAAGCCTGTGCATCGTGTCTGAGACATGGTCCTTCAGCAAAAAAAGCACATTTATGCATTCTTCACAGGGGCTTGTTGACAAAACTGACATACAATTTTTTTTAATCCACTAAACACAGGGGAGGAAAAAAAAAAAAAAAAAAAAAGAGCTTTTTTTAGGTTAATAGCCACTGAGGCTATCTTTTTACACAGTCATGTTTTAACAAGTACCTAGCCAGGAAATTCAGAGTTTAATCATCTAATGGGGCCTTAAAAAAAGAGGAGTCATCTGTCACCTCTTTGCCAGGGCTCTTCTACAGCAGCCTGGTGCATCTCTGTCCAAGATGCATTACTTTGCATGCACATAGTTTAACTTCACCAAAATAGTTTCATAATTAAGGAATTTTAGTGCTTGCCGCACATCCAAATGCTTAATAGCACAAGCAACATTTTAAAGCACTCCGTAAAGCTGTCTTGAAGATTGTGCATTTACATATTCAAGATAAACTGTTTTTTTTAATGCTTAGCTTGACAGCCAATGGTCCCCACCTTGGCAGACCTTGAGGTCCGCGCGGAGTTGCCGTCACAGCAGATGTGGTCACTTGGCATCACCTTCCTGCCGGGGCTGCAACCTCCCAAGCCCTTTCCGACTCTCGCAGCATGTCCTCAGTTCCTTTCCTACCCCTTAAACAGTCCTCAGCGTAGAAGTACGGAACATTTAACCATTCTAGAAGCATCAGACATCCCTTTTGTGCTTTTTCATTGCAACTTGTTAATTCAAGGAAGCCAGGAAGATTTGAGCAAGTAATTACAATAAAATCATGGTGACTGGAGCTAAGAACTAGTGAAATATCAAGCCTGATGCAGCTGCCAGAGCTGGAGTTGTTCACCCTGACATTTCTTCTGTCAGGCAACACCTCCAAGTTGGCGTTAAACCTGCACAGTGTCAGCTTTAAGAGTATTCATACAATGACAGAAAAATAATGTGACAGCCCTAAGGAAAGCAATGAAAGTCAGGAAAGCCAGCAAAATTAATTCATATGCAGTGTGACCTTTTCTTGAAGAAAATCCAAAATCCCTACTTAATAAGCAGATTTTTAAAGAGTGCTGGAGGTTGGAGGTAGGGGACAAGAGAAGCAGGGAGCCCTTGTCAAATTCCTGTCTTCTCCCTGCTAAGGAAAACAAAAATAAACTAAACCTTAAATCCCTCGCTGGATGAAGAAAGGAGATCTTGCCAAAGCAACAGGCTCATTCCGTCACTGCTACTGAAGTAATTACTGTTAGGATGAAGAGAAGACAAAAAAAAAAAAAACCACCCTTTTTTATTATGTAGAGCTTGATTATAGAAAAAAATTTCTGCACATGAAGTAGAGCAACAAAAGTTGATCCAATTCACCACTATATCAATATTAATATATTCATCTCCAGAAGCTCATTATATTTCAGATACTACATGGACTAAAGATTTCAGATAGAAAAAGGAAGCTCAAGTAGCATATATTTTTTTAAAAAGTCTTATTTTCCCCTCCAAAAAAAAAAAAGTTGCAATTTATCGGTGATAATACAATAGTTCCTCAAACAAAACAAAATAAAAGGAAATAAAAACGAAATAAACCTCCAAGCTTGTGTCACTACCTTTGGGTATAATTCCCTTTTCAATGCGTTTTGACAGAACGCTTCTGTGACGCTGGGAACTGCTTTCCATCTACAGGCACAAAGAGTGAATAATCAGCAAAACTGACATCCGAGTCGGGGATTGCTCAGCACTGAGCGTGACAGGAGATGAAAAGTTACTGCAATTTGGTGGTGTACACAAGACACTCAGGAATTTAAACGCACCTCCCATGGAAAAGTAAATCCGCAGCAAAGAAAGCAGAGATCATCCTTGCCTGCTGCATATGAATCACCCTGCTAGATTCTTATGTTCTCTTCAGTTTTCATAACATGACGAAGGGATTTTTTTTTTTATTATGCAAAACACTTGTTGCAACTCTATCCAACCTGTTTATCCTATGGACTAAATTAAAACTATTTTAGAGCCTTGATATGAGACTCTTCTCACAAGCCTAAAAAGGAAGATAAAGCAATGGAAAGCACCAGCAGTTCTCAAACAGAATCCTTCTCCATATTCCCATCTTTCCACACTTTGATGGGAATTGACCTAATGATCCCACTGCAATTGCACTGGCCCTCACACCGTGCTGCAAAACACCACCCCTTGAAGAATAGGGCTGTAATGAGAGCAGCCTGCACTTTATAGAACTTCTTACAAAATAAATAAATATTACAAGAAAAAGACACCTTTAAGTTAAAATTAAAAAAGACATTTGAAGTATAGACATTCGTCATTATGGGAGAGAACCTTCCACTGTGAGGCCGTTATCCATCGGATTTACTCCATCTGTGTAAAATTATTCCTGATAAATGATACTAAGCTTCATTAAAGAGGTAGTGGGGAAGCAAGACAAGAGAAATATAGCTCAAAGTGTAAATAAAACTCTCCACTGTATTCCACTTAAAATCACCCCAGCAGCAAGTCATAAAGGTAGTATTTGCCAATGCTCTGCAGGCTGTGCTGCCTAATCTCCATCACGGTGAGCGTACATTCACGAGCGCATGGCAATCCTGCATGAAGGACACGTAATTTAATTTCCATCCATTCTTTTCACCCTGTAATCACCTTCTCACTCAGCTCCAAGCCCTTGTTGGACACAACTGAAACACTTCGCTTCAGCAGCGGTTAATTCTTCATTGAAAACATTTTCTGTAACTAGACCCAGTAACACAGGAGAAGCATCCTGCAACCACAAGTGGTAGGTCTTAGCCAAAAAGCAAGCAGAGGGGATTGAAGCCCCTGCCCCGTGAAGGCCCACATGTGTGGTAAAAGCCCTATGAATTGCTGAATTCTCTAGGCAGGATGTTTTAAAGCTCTGCTCTTGCTGCACATCACTAGTATTGCCATGACGGAGCGCTGGGCGGGAGGAGGGGAGCAGAGGCCAGCAGCAGCTGTGCACGGGACGGAGAGAAAAGCCACACAGCAGGTTACGTGTCAGTGTAAGACGTGCGACCACACAGCCAGGCTTCAGCAACACAAAGTGCCTGTTAGCTCCCGCGTGTACATTATGTGCATACATGTATGCATATGCATGTATACACACGCATATCTGCACATATGTGCACACATATATACAAAAGACTTGTGTTTTTTTTAAAAAAAAATTTATTGCTCAATAAACTGCCACAATCCCAAAGTGTATTTGGTGTTTACTGCAACTCTGCATAAATAAAGAGAATATACGTGCTAGTCTGCCTATCTGTAAACAGATGAGCAGCCCCTCAGAACCATCCTATGGCCTTTGTTAGCACAACTGAAACCAAACATGGCAACGCAGCAGAGAACTTTGTCTGCATTCTTACTTACAGCAGTTGCCTCAGTGCTCAAGAACCTCAGCAACTCTCACAGACTCCTTACCAAGAGGAGTATATATAGTATTGTATAGTAGTATAGTATAGTAGTATGTGTGGCTATCTGCCAGCCACTAACTGCAAGTGAACTCAGCCCAAGAGCTACTCTTTCTACGGAGCACCTTCTAAGACAAGCAGAGCTGTAGGTTTGAGGAAAATGAAAATGCAAGTTTCACATTTGAGCTTAGGCTATCAGAAAGCAACCTTTAAAGCCCTTATTATGTGCAGCAGGAACTCATATCAAGATACAGAGTAATTTAAAGTATGACTGCTTCTCATGACATGCTTGCTAAATTTTAACAGCTTAGCTTGCCTTTAAGGAGGATTTTAGCCTGACAGAGTTCAATAAAGAGTCACAAAAGACGAGATGGTCACCACATGAAGCTTAGCTTCATGCAAGTATCTAGCAGCAGTCTAGACATGAGTGTATTGCAGTCACTGCTGTCTCAAACTGCAATAATTTAAAATATAATATTTTAAAATCAAATTAAAAAATACTGATGCTTATCTCGGACACAGAACACAGACATATATATACACACATATATTTATGTATTTAGATTTACAATATGAGAATTTCATAAAATGAGAAAAACTGCTCCAAATTAGAAACTAAATTGCATACTGAGCTCAAAGAGCGACAGAATTGGTTAGAAACTCCTTTGACCTCCTCTAATTTGCTCCTTAGTTAAAACCACCGGTTTCTATTTTCTGAATAACTTCCACTTATCCCTCCTTCTCCCCACCATCTACTTCCAAGAGGAGTCAGTTAAACAGGAGGCTGAGAAAGAGGCCGAGAAGGAGGCCGACCACCTGCCCCTGCGTCGCTCTCGCGCAGGAGCCGGGCACTTACATTCCTCTTTGCTGGGTGAAGTTACATTCAGGTCTGTCAAAAGTTGCTGGTTGGGGTTAGCGGCCTGCGTGGTTAGAGAGGTATTGCTGTTGTCACTGTTCGTTTCTCCAGAGAACAAGTCTGTCTGGCTGCTGCTTGTGCTGGGAGAAGAGTCATCCTCTGGCTGCTTCTTCTGGAAATCTGCCAAAAACAAGATTTCACACTTCATGCCACTTGCTCAGTCAAACCACAGCTTAACTTTACGCAAGAAACAGAACAACCAAAATCCCCCCAAGGTAGTGCTGATCATTTCTACACCTGGTGCAGCACAAAGCTAGAGTAGCCTTCAGCTTCTTCACTTCAGAATTGAAGTATTTGAAAGCTTACTGGTTGTTAAGCAGCAACAACTGAACTCAGTCTTGTTCCTACAGCTGTAACTGAAGAGCCTCCTAACTTACTGCTGTGTAGATCAGCACGTAGCCCGTAGAACTGGTTTAAAAATCGTTCACACAAAGCAAGTACAAAAGCAGAAAAGTGCAAGCATCTGGTGAGGGAAGAACCAAACATGTAATGCAACTACAGAGTAATTTAATGCTTCTCTAAAAACCAGTCTTGTCACTGCTGTTATATAAAATCCTACCAGAAGGGCGCAGTGAGGGCAAAGCTAGTGCAGACAGAGGTGACTTGAGGGCAGTATGGTTACACGCACTCTATGGCCTGCTCCTGCTGGAGTGGAATAACGAGAAAAACGTCTGCAAGGGCCTACGTGAAGCTCTATCTGCACTGGCAACTTCAGTTATGCCAGGCCTAGTAGTAACCACACTGGGAAATGTTAGAGATGTTAAGTTTCAATCAAAGCAGCTTCCTGAACAGAAAAATCAATCGTCTCTACAATATTTCCTTTAATATACAACCAACCTGCTCTTTGACATTTCTGATGCCCTTAGATGTTCAGCCAAAGACCCAAGCATCAGCTGGAGATGTGTATTTAATACATATTATCTATGATTTGTATTTGAAACTGTGGCTTTTAGCAGCTTCAAAGCCTATTTAAAACTCTACAAGATTTGCAAAGCTGAGCCGCTGCAGTATGTCTGCTTTTCGTCTAACTGTACAGAAAGTTCTTTGAAAGGAAAATTCTCTACCTCATTTACATCTTTATTAAAAATAATAAAAAACAGAAACTTTTTTGTGTTTGCAAAATGTAATTTTTAACTTTCATTTTTTTTGTTGTCATTCTACACCCCCACTGTCTCATGTTTTTTCTCCCCACATGCACACAGAACAGAAATACTCAAGCACTCCTATCCCTTTGCAAAAAAAAAAAAAAAAGAAAAAAAGATTAAGAAAAAAATAAAAAAAGAAATATTTTTGCAACATATAAGCCAATGCCTGCTGGCAATAACGTTTGTCACATCCCTCAGATTTCTGGCTGAGCATCGATGCTCCTCCCGCCCCAGAGCTGCTAGGAAGGTGAACAGAGCTGCCTATTTTGCACCCCAGGCATGCACAAAAGTGACCCTGTACAGCGTATTAGAGATGAGAGCATCTCTGTGCTTGAGGAGCAGCGCAAATAATGGTTATACTCCATATTATGCACCAGGAGCAATCTATAAAATCCATTAAAAAGACAGTGTAAAGTTACAGAGAAGTAATAGATACTATGAAACATATTAAAATCCAGCAAGTTAAAAATTTTCTCAGATGGGGTATTTCTTTTTCCTAGATTGATAAGAATATTTTGCTGCATGAGCTGCTAAAGCATCATCCACAAAAAGACGGACTTACAAACAAATTTTAAATATATTTGAGAAAGCCTATATAACAGAAGTCCCAAAAGTCCTTAAAATAACAGTACAGCAAACACTGGTGCTGCACTTTATCTCCCAAAGCTATTTGCCTACCATGTACATCGACCAGCGTTTTTTTTTTTCTTAAAAGCTAATCACTTTTACCCTATTGATAAATTTCCCCACTCAAAACAGAGCACAAAAGGCTGACATCATTCAGCAACAGCATTTCCAAAATAGCTCGCTAATGAAATAGGCTAGAGCTGCCACGCAGCAGCAAAATCCTCTTTTGCAGTTAAACGCTATTAGCTTTCATGCCTCCAGGTTGTCACGTATTCAGAACTGGTTTTCACTCAGTTGGTAAATCAATTAACTTCCAAAAAAGTCCCAAACTGCTCAGTTATGCAGACCCGAGAATCTGCTGTCCCCTCCCCAACACTTTTCCACTGCAGACAAGAGTAGTTAAGTAAAATGCTGAAACTGCTCCTCTCCAAAGTGTGAAATAGTTTTCTGGATTTCCCCCCAAAACTCTGCTCCTGAGAGCCACACAGAAGCTTTTAAATTTATTATACTTCCCTTCTCTAGCAAGTCAGTCTGTTTTACATTTCTGCAAGAATTCCTGCATGTCCTGTCTTCCAAGAAGGTGATTCCATTTAAAATAGAGCTAAATATCTACCAGTCCAATGTGATGTTTCACCTCTTTGTTACCACTGGTGAACACATTGCAACAGCAGAGCCTGGAAAACTGGAGACGGACATAGACATGAGGGTTCCACACTTCTGCTAACATCCAGCTATTTCACTAATACACTGCATTGTCAGAGGCAAATTGCCTGCATATGTGCAATATTAAATAAAGAGAACCCTAAATTATTCTGCTTTGAGGGTCTTTTGCTTCTCCTGGGAAGGAAAAAAAAAAAGCGGGGAGAGGGGATGGAGATGAATGAGTAAATAGCACTGAAATTTAGATGAACACACATTTTAAAGAACTCCACCTCCTAAAAGCACCCACATGACTCATGTGCAGTGCTAAATCCATCACCAGCTCCAAGCCCAGCTTTCAAACATAAAACAACATCAAAAAAAGCTGAGTTTGCCACTAAGATTGCACAGCATAAGAAGAGTTCTCATCTCTGAAAACATATATTAGCACCAAGCCAGTGACACAACGAAACCAAGTCAGTCCAGCTGGATGTCTGCAGCGCAGCAGGATAGAGCACACAGCAAATACAGCTGCAGCTACACCCTGCAGGCACTGCACGCTGCCTCAGTAATGCCATCTCAACCCCAGCATGGGACCTCCTCTGTATCATAACTTACATACGTGAGTTATCACTTTATAGCTTGTAGCCCAGTATTTTCCTGATGCAAATACACGTACTAAGGACAGCCCCGACTAGCTACATTATGTGCCAGCCACATATGAGTGGACTGCACTTGGCTTCCTCTAATGGACTCTTAATTAATTCCAATTAACACAAGTACCTTGCAGATGACCTTGCTCTCCCTCAAACGCAATAGAAGGGGGCAGCAACTGCAGGAGTGCGGTGCCTAAATTCAGGCAGCTAAGCCTAAACTCCTTAACAGGTAACATACACCATACATACACGACACAGGCAAGATCTTGTCAAATTTTTAAGGAAAAATCAGAACCTCATTTTATGCATAGAATAATGATATCCATTAATAGTCTCTAACAAAATTAATTAAAAATCATCAAGAAAATGAAAGATAGGACAAGAAATTTGTAACTTCCGTTTTTTTAAAAAAGTTAATAGACGTGCAAAATGCCTCCTATTTATTTATTTTTTGTTCTGTCGATACTGTGGCTTTCACTGAATCACAAAATCAGTGCCATGGTGCTACAAGAACTGCCTCCAAAATCCATCAAATTAGCCGTGCTCTTCTAGTTAATATAATGCTGTATTTTAACATTTTGCAGAAAAGCTTTATATGTTACAAAGTTTTAATGAAAAAGGATTATGGTCCTTTTCCTGCTGTCAAAAGCATGTTCTTCCTTCCTGGCTCAACAGTGTCCCCCTTCTGTCACCCTCTTCTGGTCACTTTTCAAGTGCAGGATACCTTGTTCCAAGAGGGAGTCAGCACCAAACTAAGACATGAGAACTACTGCTTCTTGCATAGGGGAAGAGCAGAAGAAAAGACCTAACAGCAAAACACTTAAAATACATCCAGCAACATTTTAGTGCACTGCTGGTATCGGGCACCAACACCGACAGTTTTCTAGTTCTAAAACCCTTCTGCCTTGTGCCCAGGGAAGCAGCGACAGAAACATCTCGGGCCGAGCTCAGCTCTCATGCACGGGACATGAACAGTGAGAAGGGCTGCATGTTGTTACGTTACTGCGGATTTATTTGCAAACAACACAAGATATAGACATGATATAACTATATTTTCAATACACTCTGAGTTCATGTAGCTTAGATAAAAGAAAAGCAAGAAACTGTGACAAGCACATATGTTTCTAGAGTTCAGAAGTCAGTATTTTTTTATATGATAATCTTTTGTCCTTTTGAACTCATAAAATAACACTGCTAATGAAAGCCATTGCCTTTACAGCTTCTGATTCTAACCCTTAAAAATCACAAGTGCCCAACAGCTCAGAAACTGTCTGCTGCAGAGGACTAACAAACTCGTGCCCAACATCTGTACTGCTCCAGTCACCGAGCTCCCAAAGTATCTTCAGTCCATCTGTTACACCAAGACTAAAAGGAGAAAAAAAAGAAAAAAAAAAATCCATCTAGGACATCCCACCCATTTCATCACCTTAGGGACTCCTGATTCTGTAATACAAAAATGAGTCAGTTCCAATTCCAGTACTTATTCTAATAATGTCCTCAGCTTTGTATTAATTGCAAGGGGCCTAGAGCTGCAAACATGGAAGGACCCTTAGGCTTCTGGTAAATGAGTTTTGTCACTGGAGTCAGTGAAAATTCACAGTGAAAAAGACAGGTAGGTCAAAATACTAATGGATTTTGTATTTGGCCCCTTTTTTTTTTTTTTTTCCTCCTTGTTTGCACTCATGCTTTGGTAAAGTAAATAATAAAGTTTATGAGACTCTTAAGGGGGCCTAAATTTAAGCCATCCATTACGCTTGTTTTAAGAGTCAAGGTTACATATGTTTCCTATTCTTTGATCGGTAACAGATGTTATCACTAATAAGCAATGAGTGCATTCAAATAAATGATGTGCCAGAGCAAACATCAGCATACTAAGAAGAGAAAATTACGGAGTCTTTAAGGTAATTAGTTTGTTTGATACTTGATATTGCACCATTTCTTTATTCTTCTGTCCCACCGCTCCCACAACTTAACAGAGTGAACTTGCAAAAAAGTTATGTGGAGGGTGCTTGATTCTTGCACAGCATTACATGTACAGGCTCTACAAGAACATTTTGTCCTTTTACAGAGCATAAATTAATGTGTTAATAGTAGTATAGCAAATACAGTACCACAACAATGAACGCAAAGGAACTGTAGCTTATTCTCGTCTAATAAGAAAATAGTTTCTGCCTAAAAGAAATTGCACTTTGAAAGTATTTGGTGGAAAGTAATATATATTGTGACACAAACTGCTGTAGTGAACTGTTTAAGCTACTGCATCCTCACCTCCAGCCCTTCAAGTGCCTGGAAAACACACTTCAGACATGGCCAATATTACTGTAAGTTTTGAAGGTTCACTGGTCTTCTCTGGCTCACAGCCTACGGAAGGCATTTCCAGTGCCACTCATGTCACTACATTTTGCAAAATGAAGTAAGCCAAACTGTAGAAAAACTTTCTTTTAGTATCTGAATGCAATCTATAGCCCCAATAACAGAACACCAACAAAATGCTACTTGGGAGCAGAAGACAATTTAAAAAAAAAAAAACAAAAAACAAAAAAAACATACAGATAAAAGGATTCACTAGCCTCTTTGCAGAATAAGCAGGAAGAGAACCCTCCCTACATACATTACACACATTACAGAATTTAAACAAGAACTGGTATTAGAGGAGCCTAAGGTCACAAAACAGATACTATGTCATTTGCTGGTTACATATACTTAGAGTTTTGTTGTTGTTGTTGTTTTTAAATACATTTCATATATCATTTCAAAACCAAAACGATAGAAAAAGGAGGAGAAAAAAAAAAAAAGATAGAGAGAGAGAGAGGGGGACAGGTCAGCAAAGGGGTAAGCAGACAGTGAGAACTTATCAGGCCACAGAGTATTGTGCAATTTTAAGAGGTAGCTATACCCTGGGATTATATGCATTCATCACTCAGGAACTAGGATCAAGGTATACTATAGGACTATCATATTCATAAAGCTATTAGGTCATTTAACACTATCAAGTTTGCTTGTGTTAAATCTGATGATTCTGAGGCGAGTCCTAGCTTAGCTCTCAAGACAGAAATGTTTTGCTTAAAAACGGCATTGCAAAATTGGTGCTTTTCCTCCTGTCAATGCCAAACTGCTCTACCTCAGAGCTACACAGGAAGTCCCAGGCTTGACTGACAGATTTGCTATCATTTCAGGAAGCAACAAGAACGTTCAAGAGTAACCACGAAACAAGGGCTAGCAAGACAACAGGCTCAAAATTATTAAAGATGATCTTCACAATCAAGATTAACTCACCACCAAGTGCACATTTATATACTTAAAAAGAGTAGTGTTGCTTGGTATAAAAGTGAGTAGAAGAATTTACAGGAACTCCATTAACCAGGCTTATAACATATCGCAATGTGGCTGCCAAGAGTAAAACTGTCATTTCCACAGCACAGGATCCCATGCTCTCCAAACTGTGCAATACTAACTGCATCAAAGCTCTGATGCAAAAGGAGTTTTACGGTAACCAACCATGTATCCTTGGAGGGCACCCTCCTTGCTCTGCCTCACACCAACAAGTTGCTCTCTGTAGCTATTTCGGCACTAGCCAGTAACAAGGTCACTGAAACCCCCTCTGAACCGAGTTTGAAAAGCCCTGGTGTCACATTTCCTATTCCCTTCAAGTAGCATGTTTTCCTTAATTCGTTTTAAATTCTTTTATTTCATAAAACTCACAAAGGGTTAAAAAAAAAAAATACTGCTTGTGACTGTGTGTGTCATCACAGGATTCAAAGCACAGGAGCTAGGAGGAATAAACTCCCATTTTAGCAAGTCACAGTTGAAGTTTCCTGCTGGAGAACCCCTCATGCACGCAGCTGGCATCCACTGACTCCGTGACAGAGCCTGTACAGTAAGCAAGTGCTATATAAAGGTACTACTGCATTGCAAAATACTGAAACCAAAGAGGGGTTAGCTATGGCACTGCAGCTAATAGGACAACTAGAGAGCAAAGGTAATTTATTACCCAAGTGCCTGTGGTGATACAGATTCTTAAATACCCTTGAATCTGCAATAATGCAACACGAGGCGAGGGGAAGGACTTCCAGTAAACTCTGCCAGACAAAGTGACTGCTCCTTGATCTGCATGGAGAGGTCGCATTCGTCAACAACTTTCTGCCCAAATGGACTATGGCAATAGCAACAACTCGACCCGCTCCCGAGAGAAACAGCAGAAACTGTGGGAGCCAGCTGCAAGGAGAAGAGAAGAACCCATGTAAGGTTAAGGAATTAGCTTTAAAGCTAAATGGCTGCAGGTATTTTTAAGAGAACGTGTGCCACATACAGAGATTAATCCTTTAACGTGATCTGAGGGAAATACAACAGTGGGGATAAAACAGAATTAAATATGGGAGAGTTAAAAAAAAAAAAAAGTAACTGGGGAAAACATCTAAGAAGCTATGATCTACACAGCTTATTCTCAAAGCAAAAAGTAGAAAGCCTGTAACATGAACATTTCAAAGCAGATGAGACAAAACTCTGGAAAAATACACAAAGATGTAATTTCCCGAGCTGACTAAGAAAGCACACAACCGACAGAGCTACTGCAGCTGGGCCATTCCCCCTAACTACCTCTATTTTCACCCTTAGAATTCTTGCAGTACTTGCATTCCTCTACGAAACAAAACAAATACGAAACATCCCACTTCAAATGAAGTTCACCAAGGAACGATGCGTCAAAACTGAGGCCTGCACAGGAGAGAAACAGTCACTTTGATCAGAAGAATCTGATAAGCAAATCCACAAAACAAGCACATGGCAACAGCAGCGAGTTGAGAGAGACGATGAACGAAGCGAACTTCCAGAGGTGCTTTTATAAAGAACGAGAGATCCTGAAAACAGGACTGTTAGAAACAGAATTTAATTACCATGTGTATTTACTTTGGACACTTCATTCACAAGGCACGTAGGAGCCAACACTGCTTTAATAAAAGAAACATTTCAATTAACTTTTTCTGTACTGGTGATATCTTGGAGGTTGCCTTGTCATGCCCTTTCCAATGTCTAGAGAGCTCTCTTCAATTTTCAAAACATATGTCCATTATTTTTTAATTAATTCCTTCAGTCCAATTTATGTGGTTCCAATTAAAATGAACATTTGCCTCATTTTATGTCTATAGTCAATTTTATAGTTCAAGTATTCTCAAATATTTGCCTGTACTATGAATCACCAACATGTTCGCAAGGGATAAAAGGCCTCTAGAGTACATTAAACCTTTCTGGCTCCAACCCATAAACCCGTCATTATTTCCCTTTCCCTCATTTCTTCTTAAGGCACCTTAGTAACTTCTGTTACCAAAACTCTCAAAAAATCCTCTAAATTAGTCCTTTAGCCTCTTTTCCTAATACTCTTTGTATAATGAAGATACAGTTCTAAAAATCTTTTTAAAATATAAAGGAGAGGCAAAGCTTTACAGAAAAAAAATGTATTTTGCTTTGCTCTGTTTGTTCCGAGGCAGCACATCTTTCTTCCCTTCTTTGGTTACATTATTTTATTATCATCTAAGAACTCACAATTCAAAAAAGATTTCTCCATCCTCCCCTACAACATTTCACTGCCTCATTCCCTCACAGTTAACCCAACCCTTTGGAGGACAGGAAAGCTAGCCAGCTTCAAAATGCAATCGCACAACCATCCTGGAATGTAAGCTTCGGCAAATCTGACTCTGCATTTACTCTACTCACTTTTTGCTGCTTTACAAATGTGTGTGTGAGAGGAAAACTTAATGTTCAATCACATTTAGTTTTACCACAGTTTATCACATCTACGAATGGCACAGTGAGGCCTAAGGGCTGAGCTTCTTTACATTCTTCCCAAGCTTTCTGGAATCCAAGGTTCCCTTGCTGTAATACACATCAGCCTTTAATACAGAATAACCAGAGGAAAGTTTGAAAGACAGAACTCAAAATCTGACAGTCCTCAGCTGTGGGTGCAAAAACTTGGTAAGAGTTACAGTTTACGTGAGCAACATGCGACTGAAATAATCTACAGCAAAATCAAGTACTAAAGGTCACATTTATCAGCCAAGAGCTAAGCACACAGGTGAGAAGCTGGCTGGAAACTAATCTCATGTCTTTGCACCTTAGCTTCAAAACATCCACTTTTTGTCATCTTCTCAAAGGAGCCAGGGAGCAGGCGCAGTTTCCCCTGTTGCCTTCCCCTCCATCTCAAGCAAGGTCAGCCTGCCCCCAGGAAAGCTGGGAGCAGGACACACCACGGATGGAAGGCCACCGGCGCATCACCTTCACCCAAGCCGCGCTGGGAGCTGCTCACCTGGCTAACAAAAAGGGTCATTAAAGACAACCAACCCGGAAAGTCATTTTTGATTCAATCGTTCATATTCCAAATAGATATTCCACAAGCTTTATAATTAAAAATGGTCAGCTGTCAATTTGTTTTTCTTTTGTATCACACACTTCATTTCATTATTTTCTTTGTTCAGGGTAAGGAAAGAAAAGGCAAAACAGTCAACTATGGGACTTCTGAAAAACTAACACAAAGTAAAACAAAATCTTCCTTTCATCAAATTCAAAATATAAATGGACTGACCTCAGTATCAAAGTTGACTGCTTACATTTAATCATAACAAAACACAACAAACTTCTCAGTTAATAAATAACAACAAAAAAAATCATACCTACTTATTGCCTTCCAGAAGAAGAAAATAGACATGTTGAGTTAAAGCCAACAACAACATGCATTTTCGCTCTTAGCCAATTAATGCCAGATTATCTTTTCCAGAGTATCTGGAAAGCATCCCAAAATATGAAAATAGTTTCAAATGTTTCTTTAAAAAATGTTATCTGGTGAGCTCATATCCTCATATCTAACGTTCAGGACTTCTTTTAATGCTTTTTCTTTCTGATAAATGTTGCCCGTTTCCAAATTTAGATGCTTCTTTGAAATGGAAAAACTGATCACAAAATAATATGTTCCTGTCCCCCCCGGTGGAAAGGAAAGATACTGCACTTCTTTTGAAATCCACTTATTTTTTATAGCAAATATATGTGGGCTTGAAGTATCTCTTGTCATGATGAAGTGACTCTTCTATCTCAGTGCTGGTAAATCACAACCTAAATTGGCTAAAACATATAACTCTGTCTATGTTCTAACAAGGAGATAAAGTACAACAGAGCATAGGGAAAGCTTTAGAAGAAAACAATCCTTTTGTTTCAAAAATCCATTATATGATCTGACCCTTTGTGTTATTGCTTGCAAGCTACTGAAGATGAGAGCAACAGCAGCCTTCTGGCCATACCTATTTCCACACCTCCAGGTTGCAAGTCACTGTTATGCAGCATAACGGATGTGCAGTCCATTGGGGGAAGTCTTCCTCAGCAAAGCGTAAATCTAAATCAAAGCAGCAATTTGAAGATCTTAAACAATCCACTAATTAAAAGTTGGAAATGTTGGGATCCTGCAGGCAAATGTAGGTTCTGAGGCCAGTCCTGTGCAGACCAAGTCTTGTTTCTACAAGTTTAACAGTGTCACAGCCATGGAATAGGGTCCTTTATTCACAAAAGGAGCCCAGCTGTTTTGCTTTTCTTCTACATCTTAGAGAAGATCGACAAGGTTACACAGGTTTTTCTATTAATAATACACAAAACAAGTAAAACCCGTTTTAAGCATTAAATGTGGGTGTGTGGGGGGAGTGGGGATGAGGATTCATTAAGCTCCAAAAGAACAAGGGAAAAAAACATCCCAAAATGCTTACCAAACAGAAAGGAAAACAGGGATGAAAAATGCCACTGTCAGGGATTCAGCTTTTTTTTTTTCTTTTTTAAAACACTTCCCGAAGATCAATATGAAAAACAATAAACTAAAAACACTTTGAAGAAGTGTTTGAAAACATCCTTTCAAACATCCTTGTTAACTCTTATGCCTAAATGGCGTTAGGAATTTCTACTGTGTTACATAGCCTCTTCAGAGGAAGATTATACATCCTGTGAAAATGGCACTGATTGATTGAACCATCCCAGGAAAGTTTACAGAGAAAAAATAAAGTCTTATGAACCATCTGCTTTAATAAACTAGAAGATAAACAGTTAACCTTCCTACTGGAGTTAGGATGACTGTGTTTCAAGTCCAGGTAATTACAGGCATTACTTTCCAAACGAATAGAGGTTTGACACACAAAATTCAGTTCAAGTCGCTACATATAAATGACCTAAAGGATGGGTAATTTTCAGAAAAGGATGAATGACTGCTAGCAGCTATTAGCCGTTTCGTGCACGCTGTTCTAATTACCTGGTTCAAGCACAAGCATCACAGAGCCTATTCTTACAGCCCAGCAGAAATAGCAAAGTGCAACTGATTCCAGCAGAGAGAGGGGGAGGTTTATAGGGAAATTTCTCTATAGTAACAATCTCAGAATAAACTGGGATAAATACCACAGTGATGCTCAAGCATCTCCCACCATATCCAAAGAACTACAGCGGCTGAAAATCCCATATGCAAAACAGCCCTCATTCCCCAATGTTCCTCATTCTAGAGCAATCTAAGAAGTCGTTCCCACTGCCTACACATTAAATTTCCAGCTAAGAAGGGATGATAAAGCAGATGAAACTACCGAGGGTCTGCCACCAGAGGGAGGTCTGCTATTAAAATGGCTCTGCCAAGGGCTCCCCTGCACAAGCGATTTCAATTCTATTTAATTATCATCAGTAGGGAACGAAGCAAAGATGCTCTGAAGAGTCCTTTATTACCCACAGCCGCCTTAGACTAATTAGCATTACAGGAAAATTGATTTTCTATTCAAGAGTGTCAACCTGGTAACTAACCCAGCATTTCCGTCTCAGATTATCCATAAAAATAATAATTGTCCTCTATCCTCTCTTGCTGACCCCTAAGGCAAATGCAAGAAAAATTCCTTACTTCCCTCTGGCAAGGGAGCATTTCCTCCCCAAAGAGAAACAGCTTCTCCTTTCTATCAGCTAAAAGGGAGAAAATATTGAAGTGGCTTCACACTATCTTGTGTGAATTAGTTTAGCAAACCATGACACATGAAAGATGTATAAATTGAAACGAAAGAGAGAGAAAAGGAGTACAAGAAAGAACACGATTGGTAAAACTGACTTCATTTCATTGTTGGAAAATTCTGCTGTATAGATTTCTGGGAATAACCAATATTATCATTTCCCAATAGACAAGGAACTGGTGTTGACAATATCTCGGAGAAGCAAAATATACCCATTAAAAAGGGAGTAAAATTTTCCCTATTAAATGGTCTTTGCTTGGAAACAGCAACAATATTGTTGGGAATATTTTGTGACTGACCTTTTCTCCTCTCATCTTCTTCATCTAAAACGGTGCAAGAAAAACATTTTAATGTGGCTTTATCAGCTGTACAGTTAATACAAGTATCTTTGAAAAGAACAACTTCAAAACTTGTTGTCCAAAACCCTATCCCAAATTTCCAAAATTGCCAAATTTCACTGCCTAAACTGACTAAAATAGTGGCAGGTGTGACAAAATATGTGCTCTTATTTATATATATACATTGTTATACTTGAGCATAAAGTGAACCTCAACAGAAGAATTATACGTAGAATTATATTTGAATGTAAGAATTATATGTAGAATTATATTTGTAGGCCAAAAAGTTTTTAAAAATATATTCATACTTCAGTCTTTGATTATCTTTAGGAACTTTTTTTTCTACTAAGTTGTTCTGTGTGTTTATTTAAATAAAAAGTAAGATTCATTAGATATCTAAAAAGTCAGCTTCACAGAACATTTTATTTGCCTAATGTTTATGTAAACTTTAATATATTAAGCATCAAAGCAAATAACAGCAGCTGCTCAACTGAAAACAGGAATAAAACTAAGAAATATCAGATTACTATGTCAATCCACAGTTTAATGTTTTTTTCCTAAACAAAATTCCAAATTGATGCAGCATGTTTGCTCCAAGATTTTAACCAAGAATTTGTAGACCTGCACATTAATTTTGCTGGTATGTCACAACTCAAGTCTAGACAAGCACGAAGAATTGAAACTTTAATTCTCTTTCATAAAAGCAAGGCTCCTGCACTCAAATTTGCAGAGATCCCTCTATATTATATTCTGGGTATATTTTCCTGTCAAATTAATCAATGACTAAGAATATTTCACCCCTAGAAATACATTTACACGAACACCTTACATTTAATTCCATTGTCATACTCTCTTGCTAAGTAATTTATGACCACAACAACATACTCTGGGCCTTCTAGGTAGGCTTTCTCCTCCGGTTCAGAATAATAACTTAATCTTGGCTGTAACACTGCTCTGAAATTCTGCTTACTCCATCCCTTCTAGGATCCCCAGGCTATGCTAGAGCTCATCATCTGCATCTGGAGTAAACACTATGGTTGCACAAGCTCAGCTTTCAAGTACAAGACTGCACTATCTCACAGTCAACCTTAGCAAGAACACCCGCTTGTTTTGCCGAGGTTGACACCAAGGCTGCACTACTGCTGCTACTCCCAGTTTGTCCCACATACATTTCTGCACTAGCATCACCCCAACGGTGGGGGTTTAAAGAAGGAAATGTTTTCCCATAGGGATTCCTAAATCTTGCTGCGATGCTGCTTGAGACTGAGAATGTGAATGTACACATTGAGAAGAAAGTCTAAAAACAAAACAAGTCAGTGACCCGAAAGACCACAGAAGTGCCCCATGGTGGCAGAGGTGACTGGTGAAATTCAACCTTCTGTAATATAGTCCACTGGAATGATTCAAGCTGCTTTACACTGAACTGTATAGTATCTAATGTGAAAAATGCCCTTCCTTCCTGTTACATACCTGAAGGTACGTTTGTATTTATTGTACAGCAATCCTTCCTCTATGAGCAACTAAACTTTGCATGCTGCTAGTTACGTTTTTGTGACTACTTTGTAAAGGTATCCAACTGCTTTTAGATATAGGGAAGAGCTGGGCATGAAGAACATTAAACCACTTACCCAGGCACGTGCTGAAGATGCATGACAGAGTCGGGAAGAGTATGATTAATTTCAAGCTCAGGAAAGTTTTTTTGGGATTATTTCCACGAAGTTTCGCCATACATGTTTTGCCCTTGAGTTTTGCCCTATTTTTTGTACTCTTGGCCAGTGTTGTCCACAGGGTGTGCTGGGCTACTTAAAGCTTTGGTTGCCCTGCAATGCAGGGCATGCCCCTTGCTTGATTTCTGGAATTATTTAGGAAGTGTTCACCTACAAAAGGTAACAATTTGAAGATAGTAAGGAGTGTTATAAAGGGAATGAAGCTGAAGAAAGACCAAATGACAGGCATTTAATTTGGAAATTGTAATATTTTCCATTTAGATTTTAATCGATCTAGTGATAGGGATCAAACTCCGTTTTTTTTTTTTTTTTTTTAAGTCTCTCTGAAAAAATAGCTCATTGAAATCCTTCTGAAAATATGGATCACATCCATAAACACTGCAAAGAGCAGGCTTCTTACAGTTTTGCATAATGGTTAAATCTTAAATTGAAAGTAATTCCATTGCTCACATCAAAAGCTTTTCAGTCCTTGACTCCTCTCCCAAAATAGAAAGTTGGGTTAAGCCCGTGAAGGCTGAATTTATACCTTTTTGGCAAAGAGGCAGCAAAAATAGCTCATCATGATACATGGAGAAGTCACCACTTTCTGGTTCTTGAGATTCTCTCTTACTCTTCTTGCTTATCAAGCTCAAAATCTCATCCTCCTTCAAAAACATAGTTTCAGAAATACAAAACTTGTGTTCTCATCAGTTCAAAGATGATTTAATCCACTGCATTTCTGTATTTCTCATCAAACCTGCTTTAAAAGAAAACTGCAACATATCCTCGTGTTACTGCAACAGAACTGCATCAGCCTGAAAACTTACAGCAGTGCTAGATGCTGAAGAAGGGTCTCAAAACTTTCAGGCAAGAGGAGGAGCAAGGATGTTTTTATAAAGCATTAGGCTTTTAAAGGCTGTGCTAGAAACAGGCCTATTTGTCAACTTCCTCACAATGCTAGACTTGAGCTCCCTCTTCAATGCTCACTAAAGATGGAGGCAGATATTAGTCAGGAGAGTGGTAGTTGTGCAAGACCATGAATGAGGCATCATCAGCCTCTACATTTAAGACTCAAGTTATGGCTTTCTGCCTTATCTACCTGCCAAGCCTCTTCCTTCATCACTGTGCTGTGTATAGGAGCTTAGTTACACACTCTTCCTTCTTTCATCACCTATTTTTAGGGATCCCAGAATCAGATCTTTTGTTGATGGACTCTCGCTGCAATATTTACTTTGCTTTGATAACAGCCCCAAGCAAATGGTATGTTAAAAGATATTTCATCAAAAAAAATCACTGTTGGTCTGCTGATCTTGCAACTGCATTGTCTTCTCACTTCAAAGAAAAAGAAAGTAGAATTGTTTGCCATTCTCTTACCTTCTGCTATCAAGCACCAGAAGAAAAAATATATCATGGCTACAGATGCATCCGGACAACCTTATTTTTAATACCCTGTGCTAATAGTCTAATTCCACAGGAACTTAAGGAAAAATTTTTTGACAGTGAGGGTGACAGAGCACTGGAACAGGCTGCCCAGAGAGGTTGTGGAGTCTCCATCTCTGGAGATCTTCAAAACCCGCTTGGATGCAGTCCTGTGCCACGTGCTCTAGGTGACCCTGCGTGTGCAGGGGGGTTGGACTAGATGATCTCTAGAGGTCCCTTCCAACCTTACGCATTCTATGATTCTATGATTCTAATTCTAGCACTGGGCAAATGCAAAGCCCAACCCTGACAAGGAGTTTCTTCTTGGCGCACCCCAATCACAGTAACAAGTTTAGTAAGAACAAGAAGTTGAGTAACGGGCATGGCTTCTCAAAACCCATTTTCATAGTTTCTTTAAAAAAAGGACAAACAAATCTTAGCCTAGTATTCTGATGCTGAGAAAGTAGAGTTTCTATTATCTTCATTACCTGCTCAACGACAGCAGATTGAAATGCTTTCATCAAAACTCATGCGGCGAAGAAAAGAAAACCACAGCTTTCCACCTGGGCACCTGATTAGTACTAAAATATCTTCAAAAACATTGCTGCATCTGCTTTTAAAAATAGAAGTTGGAAGCAAAGCTCTTTGCTTTAATACAAAGTGACTGCCTAATTGAAGTTCAAATGAACCCGATCCAAAACTGCCAGGTTACAGCTACTTCACAGATCTCTGTCTTGCTGACGGGCTGCAAGTTATTTTTACATGGTGTTTTTTCACAAGAAGAAGAAAACAGTTGTCCGCAGCAGGTTATGTCTTTGACCTATCACTGATGCCTCAGAGTTCTCCCAAGCTTTTATGTCTCACGTCTATATTTCCTTGCATGTTTCCAGATTTTTTTTTTTTTTTAAAAAGTCAGAAAGTAGGAAGCCCACAGCTGAGAAACTCTAAGACTAATTTCTTAACTGCGGTTACATGTCCTGTTAAGGCAGTAATCCAAGGAATCTATGCAGTATACAGCTGCAAACAGCAGATAGCTGCTGCATACAGAAATATTTTCACAAGAGATATTTTTGGAAACCCCACAATTTAAGCAAATTACATATCAGAAAAATATAGAGGAAATATTAGAACAGTTTTTATGTCTTGGTAATATCCAGAGTAGATGCCAATACTTTATACATTTCTAAGAACAGCTTTGAAAGACTACTCCATAGTTCAGTTAATTACCTATTACAGAAGTATAGATGAAAAACAATCTTGCATCAGGTTCGAGTATATCTTCCAACTAAAGCTTACCATAACTTCAACCAAAAGTGACATTTATTTAAAACAATCATTTAACAACTATAAAAAACCCAGAGAGAATAAATAGCTATTTATTTAGATGCTCCTTTGGTACCATGGACTTGAATTATTGTTAAAGGTAAAAAAAAGCCAGAATGAGCCTCAAAATGAGACACTACACAGTGTGCAACTTGCATACCACTGTTATTTAAAAGTAATCATTTGTCTTTTAAAAAAACACTAAATAGTCCCAGTTTAATTAGAAATGAAGATTACTAGAGCAGCATGTATACCAAGCATGCACTAAACTACCCCAAAAAAGCCATTTAGTTTGGTTAGCTCACTCTGTTGCCAAGTGGATCAATATATCTATCCTAAACTTCATGAAGTCTATTGATAGCTGTAAAACAAATTCTGTAAATTTTACATTATATAATTATAAGAATTTTGTACGCAGTTCTTTATTCCCTTATCACAGGGATTTTATGCAGCTTGAAATCTTTAGCCAGAGCATGCAGAAAAGATTAACGTTTGAGATAACGTTTAAAAACACTGAACTGGAGAAAAGAGTACAGAGGTGATGTAACTTTTCTAGGTGGTCTGGACTTACAGAATTATACTAATTCCAATATTCTTCCAATTGGGACTCCATCTTCTAATTGGGCATAAAAGAATATTGAGGAATTTTTGAGGAAATTTTTCCACATTTTGCAGGAAAGAAAACCCAGCTAAACACATTTTTAGGCTTTCACAGTTCTGCAGGTCACGTAAGAGGAGAGGCAGCACTGGCACCAGACCTGCGGAGAATTCAGCAGCTGGTACAACCAGCCGTGAGGAAAGGTTCAGAGATGTGAACCACACGGACGCTCCTTACAGAGAGATGTCAGCAGGATCTCAGAAAGGCTGAGAAGGCAGAGGGGACTGAATCTGCAAGTCCGTCCCTCAAAACCACACAGTCTCAGAGCAAAAACACCCTCTCTCAGGGCTAGCTATCAACAAATCAAGGACTGGGAGAAGTGGGTGGAGAGGCCCAAGTTCTCGTTCACAGCTACTTGGTTTTTAAAATGCCTTTTTGTTTCTGAGATCACACAGTCACTCTCTGATTATTCTGGACAGCAAAGATAAGCTTCTTCCCCCTCCCTCCCGCTTTCCTTTAATTAATTTTAAGTGGATTTCCAGTGGATTTTATGTGGATTAGCTGAATCCAGCACCCTACACTCTTGTCTACATCTGCAAATGAGTAACCTTTGGCACACGCAGGATAAGGTTCCATCGTGTTACCACACCGTCAATATGGGTATTTTCATGAGAGGCCCGCTTTGCGATAGCTACTTCTTACAATTCCTATCAGCCCTATAACTTCTGGGTTTCCGTGGCTCACCTATTCCAGGCACATGGCTGGTACAGAAATGCAGGAAAAGAGCCAAAGAGCTTCCTGGCCATGACACCCTAACGCGTGCAAGGGACAGGACAGCACCTAGGAGGTACCCTGCACACTCTTCCCCTATTTCCCTCTCTGTGCTTTCCGAGGGCATCCTGGCCACGGATCCTGGCATTCTTCCAACACAAAGCCCAAGGAAAGAAGATAGATCAACCACACTCATGCAAATGCCTTCAGAAATAGGGAAGAGCTGGGTATGAAGAATATTAAGCCATTTATCCAGACACGTGCTGAAGTTTTCAAGAGTGGAACCGCTACTTAAACATCCCATTCTCAATCATCTAAATATTTCAGAAGTGCCAGAATGAGTGACAATGAAGACTGGCTGTTGCATTACTGCACGTTACCCCCTTTTCTGCTGCGTTTTACTATTTCCCAAGAACTTTTATTCCAATTCTGAATTTTACTGAGCAGGAAGGTAACAAAAAAAGAGGCTTAACTGATACTCAACTTGCCTAACTTCTGGTTTTCATGTTTCAGTTATGAGTTTCATAACAAGTAAAGCAAGGTTTCTTC
The DNA here is from genome assembly GCF_000705375.1 of Tinamus guttatus. The sequence continues at coordinate 8,806 of NW_010584062.1, read as the reverse complement.
TGATCAACTTGTTAAAAGAGGTACAGGAAAAAAAAATAAAACCAACAAAAAGAACTCAAAAAAGCTTTTAATTCAGTGCCATGACAGACACTGTTAGAGATGATGCAGTAGCCCACCAAGCCAAAGCTCTGATTCTTGATAAGTACATGAAGTAGAACTGTAAGAAATTCTGCTTTTTAAAATCCAGTCCATAGTCAAATGCAAAACCTGACTATTTCCAAGGAAACTAGATAAAAAAACAGAGCAACAAACCCAGAGCATTCAAAAAAAGAGGAAAAAGCACAAGAGAGCAGGGACCACTGCATTCGGTATCACGAAGCTCTGCTACCTGCAATTGCTTTTGCTGACCTCACAACATCTCTCACTGATCAAGGGCCTTCCCTCCCGATACCCAAACTGATCATATAATCTCTGCTGAAAAGAGCAGCCTTTTGTATAAATATTAATATTTATTCATACAAGAGCAGTTGTGAACAAGTTTTCCTTCAAAACTTTGTTTGCATTTTCTGTGGCTCCCCAACACTGCACAAGCTGGGCAAGCTGCAAGATTGCACTGCGTTTTCCATCTTTTGTATCTTCATTAATATTTTATACACTTTATACACTATATATAAGGGCAAAAAATAACATACCCATTTAAAGTTTTCTTGTATATAATAAAAATGCTTTAGGAGACAACATTTGGCAAAGACCTCTGCAATGGTACCTCAAGATATGGAGGAAAAACATGCCTCTAGGGTTAATTTTTTCCCCCTTGTTTCACCAGCCTTACAGCAGAAGCAGCAGAATCATTTCTTACTTGTCACTCACTGTTTTATGATCTCCACTGCCCAGCTGCAGATTAAGACAATTCAGAACATCCTCTGAAGGCAGCATTTAGCACACCCATAACCTGTATACAGCACTTCACGGGCAGGAAAAAGGGAGAGAAGTAAAAGACAGACAGTTTGGAGAAAGTCCGAATATTGTGGTGATATTGATAAAATCCTCAGAACTGACAAGTTAGAGCACAGTCTGATATGTTTGGAGTCATTAGCTTGCCTTGAAATCTCAGCAGCATTTTCCAAGCCACAGACAGGCATCAGTCAGTCATTCATAAAATTCCATTTGTAAAGACAGATACAACTTGAATTAGCCCCTTATAAACTCTCATTGTACTGCTAAACTTGCTTCCTTATGTTAGTCTCAAGCATCTTTAACATGTTTGTAATTTGGTTGTAAGCTATTTTTATGCAAGTGTTAGCAAGTCACTTCCCCTCTTGCTTAAAACTGGCTGCCTCCAGCATTCAAAATTTCCTTTGGGCAGCAAGGAGATTTTGAACATATGATCTATCATGGCTGAAAATATATATATATACACACACACACCTTGAGAGGGTAACTCGCACTCTGTGTAGACTGTAGAGCAGAGGGCCAGGAGTAGCAGATGTTGGTTTGGAACATAGTAAAGCTTTTTTTTTTTTTTTAAACCACATTTACTAAAATTGCGACCATTCTTATTTTGTTTTATACGGCATTCAATACAAAGAGGATCTGAAATTATATCTCATGTACTTAAATGGTCTTGATTCCTCATGATATTCATCTTACAAATATGTGGAAAAGGTGAATAACACAGTCAAGGTCACAAACCTCTTCTGCAGGCAATTCCTACCTAACCTTCTGTCTTTGGATCCTTTTCTATTTGCACTTCTACTAAACTGACTTCGAATATCACTTTATTGACTAGGATGCCTAGATAGTATCGTAATTAGTCAATATGCATATCCACACTAAATTTAAAAAATAAATAAATAAAAATCAGTGGATTATAATTGTGAAATACATACAGTTGTAGAATACACACAAATTATTTATAAACAAATAAATGCTAGGATCATATTCATGGTATCCCGCTTTGAAAGGTGTTCCATGAAGCACAAGCATTATGGCTGTCTTCCACTATAATAGTTTCTTTTTTTTAAAAAAAATAATAAAGGTCAAAAATGCAAAATGGAGTTGGCAAATTGCTGGCCAAATTCTGCACTGAAATCCCTCAGGAATCATGGACATTATGTATACTGCAGCCTGCTAAAAACACAACGAATGATTTTATCCCTTCTAACAAGTACATAATATACATATATAACCGTTCACCAGCCCGAGGTTCTCCACCTAATCACCCTTGCCCAATCCATGCAATTAAAAAATATTTAATAAATAAAAACAGTTCTGTTGGCTGCATGCTTTTTTCACGCCAAGAAAAAGGACGAGCCAGCACACAAATATGCTTTTTCAGCATTATTCAAAAATATTCAAAAACAAAGTGATGTTAAGCAGCTTATATAGATAAAGCATCCTACAAATGCTCTTTAGAGCAGATTTAATTATCATTGCCACCAAACAAGACGGAGTAGGTACCCAAAAGATTAAGATGAAACTCAAAATGCTTATGCAACATTATTTTACCAGAAAACTTAAAAGTAGAAAATAGGAAATGTAAAAACAAATATGTTTTTATGTTTAATTATGTGGGACTAGAATGCAATAGAATTTTTAAGCACATCCAGCAAAATTTAGGAATTTGAGCGGACCTTTTCTGCTACAGCAAGATCCGAGAATATAACATTCATTAGCAGCAATTCTCAACTTGGTACATGCAGTAAATCATTTTTCCTCATTACACATCGTGTTTCTTTCATTAAACTATGAGCTTATTCAGAGGACAGAAACAAATCACCAGTCATGTTTACTGCTAAAAGCATCAAAAATAATTATTAAAAATTGCAGAACACCCAAAGCATACCCAAAGGATAGCATTTATTTTATGTTAAGAAATAGTGGGGAGAGCAGGTGGGATAAATAAAGACAAAAGGAAAAAATTTTTTTGTTTAAGTGTTTCCACACACCCTCCCCCCCCCAACAAAAATGAACATGACAGAATTAAACTAAACACAACTTATAATGTAACAGAGAAAGGAGCTGTGTGAATTTTCCTCAAAACTTTACACAAAACAATGCAACAACTCAAGGACCAGGAAGGCACTCTAGATTCATAAGTTAGATGATGAACATGACTTTATCCAGATATTTGCAGGACTAAAGGAAAATATACTTCAAGAAGTCTAGAAACTGTTGAGAACTAGATGACAACTGGTGACAAAGCAGATTTTATCCATATGCTGGAATGGGGTTTACATATCCAGTTGTACCCAGATCACTGAAATGCTGCCAAGACCTCAAACACTGCAAAGGGATAAAATCCAGAACACACAATCAGCTGCGAGAGAGGGCACTAGGACCGTGGTCATCCTTAAAAAGTGATTTTACCAGTGTCCTGTGGCCACAGAGAGCAGCCAGCTTGACTCCAGCAGGCATGCTGAGAGAGGCAGGTATTCGATCACTTACTTGTAGTCCCAACTGGCTGCTTGAAAGGGAGCCACGTAAGCTGGCAAACGCACCAGCACATGGTTTGCCCTCAGAGTTCACCCATACCGATGCTCAAGCTAAGCCAAGCTAAAAGGAGCAAAAATTTGAAAGCCATTGAGCATAAAGTTAAGTACAGCCTCATGGTAATTTCTCATCCAGAGATACTCAATCTTTAGATTCAATCTCAAACCTTTAGTCAACATACTTTTATTTTTCTTGCCTTGTGTTGGTCTTCTATGCATATTTACCAGGAGGTTTCCAAAGTAGATTTTTTTTAATAAAAGCATTGATTTAAAACAACAACAAAATCATAGTGCTTTATAAATTAGTTATCTAATTATTGGATTTAATTTTTGTTCTTACTATTTCAAGTAGCACTAAAGGTCTTTTTAGTCAAGAAAGGTTCTGCTGATGCGCACTTGGGAATATTTGCCATGTTTTCTTTTTGAGGGGAGAAGGAGCTCAAGGAGAAAGGTTAGTTGAATGTAGAAATTTTAAAAAGAAATGACATTTCTTTCCTGTTGATCATACTGATACAACTATATATGAAAACTGACTTAACTGCTCATGGCATTTCTATTTATTTCTTTAGGAATTTCAAGACAAACCGTTTGCTCTTTATAGGTGCTTTTCAATGCGCCTAGCGAGTTGCAGCAATTAATGCAAAGCAAGAAAGCTGCCTGGTTCCCCTGCTGACAGCTCCTTAATGGGAGAGGTGGACACGGCCTGGCAGGGTGCGTAATGGGTGCACAAACACCCGCAGCCCCAAGCGATCCTGGCAGAAAATTAACTGAGAGATACAAAGCTCATTTAGCAAGAGCCCCACCGCAATCCGGACAACACAAGTCTCCATAAAGGTTGGGAGAGGGAAAATGAGAAGACGCCTCTCTTCAGGGGAAGGCAGTCTTTAATTGCACAAGTCCTTTTATTCAGCCTTGTTGCTTCAGTGCACAAACAGTTACTGCTGCTTTGCAAAGCAAATGTTTTTGTGCAGATCTGTAAGCTCCCTGGATAGAGTGTGTCGCAGACTTGCTCAAGTTAAAAGGAGATTTTCATGTTAATAACTCTGCCACAATACCATGCTTTCTTCAGATGCTCCAGGACACAGTTGTAATATAAATGATGGTCTCTCTTACACTGCTACCTTTTCAAAATTCAAATTTCAACCACTGTCATATCTGTTGTGGTTAACTACTGACAGAAAAGCAAACCACTATATTGACTAATATCAGCTGCTCGCATTGGGAAAAAAAGAGAGGGAGAAAAAAAAAAAAACAAAAAAACAACAGCAGCAAAAAAAAACAAACAAACGAAAAAAACGAATTTACTACCTTTCCTGCACAAGAAAAACAAACCTTTTATCGTGTCACTCTGCGGTGACAACCAGGCCCTGAGGCTGGGGTTCGCTTATACAAGGTACCATGTAAAGAAAAGAAAATATATAGAGACAAAACTGCAAAGAGTTTTTTTGGGAGAATACAGCGTACTTCAAATACTGTAATGAAATCACTGGGTCAAAGTCTTTTGTAACATTCTGTGGAATCCTCTCTCTGTGGTGCCTAAGGCGAGCTCCAGCTATGCTGTGTTATCGTCTAGTAATAAGGGCAATCGCATGGTTAAAAAGTACATTTTTAAGCAACTGTCTGCAGCACTGGGATTCTAGTTCTCATTGCACAGTAATGAAATTTCAAGTACACGAATCCTTTGCAATGATAGAAGTGAGGGAAATGTCAAGCTGTCTGTTTTCCACACTCCAGCATTTCCCAGCACATTCCTAAAGTGGCCTGAAAAGCCACGGCTCACTTTCCTCCTCCAAATCTTCTCTTCAAACAATCTGTGTACCAAGAATTATCAAAAAAGGCCTATCAAAAGCCAAATATAAATAGTCAGCATTCACTCAGCTTTTAAAATTACACAGATAATGATATGCCTCCTTATGTAATATTAAGGAAAAATATTTTGCATGCTCTAGTTTTTATCGTTAGCAAAATAATCCCTCCTTCGCTACTTTTCAGATCATCTTTTCAGAGGCAGTTCATCTGATCTCTAATTCAGGATGATTTTATTCTTTAGAGGGAAAAAATGTCCCGCTATATTATTTACATGAGCCAAAAGTCTGCAATTGTGTCCAATTTCAAAACGCCCTAAGCACTTTCCAACCCAAACGCCTCCAAACCAAGCTGCACCATTTCAAAACCCGGTGCTGAGCACAGAGGTGCCCCACGGTTTGGCGGCTGCTGCTTCCCACAGCTTCACCAGCACCAGCGGCTCTCACTGCCCGGCCCGCGGGCAGGCGCCTGCTGAGGCTGCGCCTCGAACCCTGGGCTCAGCCTTGGGCCTCTTCCTACAGGGAAGACACCGAGGTGCTGGAGTGTGTCCGAGGAAGGGCAGCGAAGCTGGTGAAGGGGCTGGAGCACAGACCTTACGAGGAGCGGCTGAGGGAGCTGCGGTTGTTTGGTCTGGAGAAGGGGAGGCTCCGGAATACCTTACTGCTCCCTACAGCTACCTGAAAGGAGGTTGTAGTGAGGCGGGGGTCGGTCTCTTCTCCAGAATAACTAATGACAGGACAGGGGAAAATGGCCTCAAGTTGTGCCAGGGGAGCTTCAGGTTAGGAAAAAATTCCACATGGAAAGAGTAGTCCAGCATTGGAACAGGCTGCCCAGGGAAGCATTGGAGTTACCGTCCCCGGCAGTGCTCAGGAAACGTGTAGATGAGGCACCTGGGGACATGGCTTATCAGGAATGGTGGGAATGGGTTTACAGTTGAACTCAATGATCCTGAGGGTCTTGTCTAGTCATAATGATTCTATGATTAGCTGGACCACAAAACAGACCAGAATTTGGATCAACTGCATCATCTCTTCCCACCTAAACAGCCTCTTACACCAAAAGAGAGGAGTTTTTGCCTTCCAGCTCCTTTCTGACTCCCGGTTGAGCTGCCTGGCTTTAGTTGCACAGACCCTTTCACAGCTTTCCGCAGTGGTCAGGTCCCAAATCTTCAAAGCTGTTTGCAAAAACCAATAGCCTAGTTCTCTCTCTTTTAGTAGTTTTCTGGGAAAGCTTTGCCAAATCAAACCATATTTCTATAAACAAATACATATTCTAATACCCAGGAATGTGCTTGGAAATAACAGCATGCCTACACACCCTTCCTTTTTCCCCTCTCTCTCCCACCAAGCCTTTCCACGCAGTTCACTGAACTTCCCAACAGAAGCAGTATTTAGCACACTTTATCCTTTTGGTATGACACTCTTGAATATGTCTCAATATACTTATTTAAAAATAACTCTACAAATCATAAATGAATGTCACTATCTCTCTGACACAGAACAAATATGTCACAAACATCCTAAAATCTGCTGCTCTTCCCATAAATCTCTCTCCTCCCCTTTAACTGACAAAACCATTTTCTTGTGGCCTTTGCCACAGCTATTGGAAGAGCCAAAAATCTTAAGATTTAAAAAACCACTGCTTCCATCAGAACAGAATAAATAAATTATAAATTAAAAACTCTTGCTCCAAAGTAAGATCAGTTACCAGCAAGGATCAAAAATTACCCTCCATTTAAAAAACAGTTATTACTGGCTGCCCACTTTATGCTTCTGTAATTTTTTTGCTCCTTTTCCTACTAAAATGAAAAAATCTTGGATATTCCTACCATTCCAGACTGAAAGCAATCTGACAGAGATCGTCATTGTATTCCTGAATTTCTCTCAGTACTATGAGGGAAACTTTTAATTTTATTTCTGCATTTATTTTTTGGCTTTCAGTACTATATTACTTGAAGTTGCAAGAAGCACCTCTTGGCACTACAAAGCAACATTAGCACCACACCACTGGCACCGATTCCTTTCTTTTCTAGGATGCAGAGATCACTAAATCAAGATCTTTAAGATACTCTTGATTTGCACACAATTTGACAAAATGTGCTTGATTTGTAATTACTTTATTAATTTCCCCTACTTTTCCATTTTGATCCAGGCTTAACTGCCACCTCCTCATGGTCTCAAAAACTAGAGAACTCAGGCAGGTATCAGGACTTCAAAGGGCTACTTTTTCCCCCCGACCTTTCAAGCTGTTGGGTGCCCAAAACACTTAAATCAGCACAAGGGAAAAGCAACTAGGATTATATATTTTGGGATACCTATATGCCAAGGTAATACTGCTGGTTGAATTCTAAAGTTTCATTTAAATTCTGTGTTAGCTTTTAAGTTAATTTGATTTCAGTTGAGTGAAGAAAGCTTAATCAATTGTTCCTACAGCTTCACATGAAACTCTCAACACTGAACCTTGCACTGAACAAGCAACTGGGGAAAAAGGCAGACTGTCTACATATTGACAAACTTGACCAAATAAAAATAGTCTGACAAATATAAAGAGGAAAGGGGACAACCTGACAGCTTAATCATCTCTTTCTTTGAGATACAATCACCACTTGGCATGTAGGACAGTAAAGAGCAATGAAAAAATATATATATAGTCTAAGCAAACAATCCATACCACTCACCTGATTCTGCATGCAATATAAGCAGGATACCCAGAATTAAAGCAAAATTATAAAAAAAGCTTATAGTGAAAAGATACTATTTGGAAGCAACCATGACATTAACAGACAGTTTGGGCTTTCTAAAAGTTAACTGCAGGGATAGCAATAATCTCTGAAATACAACACACTGCTCCTAGGAGATGGCTTTGCTTTTGAAATTAAAATATTCACCACATCATCTCACTTTGCATTCAGCTGAGAGGAGTTGCATCACATCACCTGTCTGACTCAAAAGGATGATGCTAGGAGAAACATGAGCTCCAGAGCTTTGGCGAGGTGATTTCAGCTCTTTCCTCTGGGTTGGGTAGGCAATAACTACAAAGCCTTTGACTTTTGTTTTGTTCTTACTGTTCCTCCACACCGTCAAGAGATGACAGAAAAAAAAATTATTTCAAATTCTCAAATATTATTTGAGAATATATATACATTTCCGAATGCATCCTGAATCCCTGCACGCACAAAGCGAAGAGAGGCAGGTTGGGCGCTGCCGCGGAGGGGAAGCGGCCGGGGCCTGCGGGCTGCAGCTCGGAGCGCCGAGCGCCAATTCTCAAATATTATTTGAGAATATATATACATTTCCGAATGCATCCTGAATCCCTGCACGCACAAAGCGAAGAGAGGCAGGTTGGGCGCTGCCGCGGAGGGGAAGCGGCCGGGGCCTGCGGGCTGCAGCTCGGAGCGCCGAGCGCCCGGCCCTGCGCACGCGAGCGAGCGGGCGGCCTCAAACACCAGCTCCAGGAGCTCTGGGACAGGAGAGCGGCCTCGCTAAATGAACGCCAGCAGGAAAAACTGCTTGTTTTCCTATTTGCCTGTCCAAAAAAAAAAAAAAAAAAAGCCACCCCATCAAAACCAC
>NW_010584061.1:3412-51395 GCF_000705375.1 Tinamus guttatus | reverse complement strand
GGACAAAGCCAACAGGGATGGCTGGTGTTACATGGTCTTGAGGATGAGGAAAGGTAAAGAAAAGGTTAGAAAATAGGTTAAGCAGTGAATCTTTCCATTGTGGCAACACGGTCTGAAATACACATTTTTACGTGTTTGCGGAGATAGTTGTTTGAGTTCTAAGCCTAGAGTTCTGTTTGTCACAAGGAGGAATTTACAATCTGAAAGAATTTACATTGTAATTTTTAGCTGATGTTTAATATAAATGTATTTAATTCTTCTTTCCTGGGCACAAAAATATCAAGCTGCTATTCACATTTTCATTGTGCTTGCTAGAAGTGAGTAGGGGACTGATGTGTTTTTAGTATTTAGTACTTGTTTAATATTTTAATGCAATAGATGCTGCAAAACGGAGGGGACCTCTTGACAGAGTTGTAGTTGGCCGTGTATGAGGTAATTACTAATTGAGGCTGTAGAAATCCTCTTGAATCAAGACTCTGCAATAAACTCTCATATTTATGGGTACTAAAGAGAATATATCCCACAGTAAAATACAATTTATGTTATTTATGCAGATTTAGAAATTGCTGAACAGCTGGGCAGGCAAGCCACAGGGCTGTGTGCATGGGTACCTGCTTGTGCTTTATCTCCTGCAGCCACAGAACTCCTACATCCTCCATGTGCAGGGATGGCTTCTACCAGTTGGAGAACATAATAACCTTCCCTTAAATACTCCAATCAAGCACCTGACAACAGTCATCCTAAAAACCCACCTCTCAAACATTACTATATTTTGCACCTCTTTTTTACATTTTTTTCACTCTCCAAAAGTATTTCTCACCTCGGGATTTTTAGAGTACTGAATTTTATTCCTTTTTTGGAGGGCAGATACAGAGAGAATTTTTTTTTTTGGAGGGCTTCAACTGTTTTTCCCAGAGTCCTTGACTCTTACTGAAAGTCATTTTCTTCTATTCTTTCATCTCACTCGTAGTTTTTCTGTGCTTCAGGATAATATTTAAATCAAAAAAAAACTGATGCTCTGATGTACTGATCTCCTACCATTCTGCCTGGCTTCAGCTGGCACGATGAGTGCTCAGCATTACTGAAAATGAGCTTTTGTGTGTGTAAATGGCAGCATGTGTTCTTCATTAGCTCAGGCTCTGGCCCCTTTGTGTTGATCTGCTGCTTTAGTAACTTTGAACTTTCTAAGTTCAAAGATTCATTGTGATTTACTAAATCACAATTAATTTTCCCTTTGAGTTTATGACTGTATGGAAATAGCTGTATCTGGTGAGAGACAAAACAAAAGAATATACTGGTTTTGTGTCCCTATACATTTTGCCCTCTTCTTTCCTGTCACCTTCTTAAGTTAGTAACCTGAAAGAAAAATGTAAGCTACTAGACAGAAGAAAAATATTTTGTTTTAAACTCCATTTCCTTAATGAAATGGGCTGCCTGCTACTAGTGTTTGTACAGACTTGTTGCATTTGAATTCTTAGGACTAATCTGCGGTTGAAATTTTCATGCTTGTTTTCCCCTAACATGATTATATGTCAAACCAGATATCCACCACATTTTATATTTGACCTGTAACCCGAATAGGATGTTTTCTGAATCACATTGGCTCAGCCATATAACTGCTCATATGAACAAAAATCAATGTCCCTTTGCAGAGGACGGGTCTAGCATGTCAAGACCCTCTCTGCAGTCCTACTGTGGTCATGTAGTGAAGTTATGTGAGCTAGCAGCCATATCTGGGTCTAAGCTTTTGAGCCAGTTACACAAAATTCATTTTTTCAAGTCACTTGGTTACCAACTTATTTTGAGAAGTTTCTTCTTGGCTGCCTCTTATAAGAATCGTAGCAGGGCACAGCTGAGGAAATAGGCTGCTGTTGTCAGTGCTTTTCTGGAGGTCAGCATGACTCAGGAAACTGCACATTCAATGTAGTGACGAGTGCTGAGGGAGAAAAAGGATTCTACAGAATATGCAAAGAGATGTGGGTAAGGCATTACCATTTTACAAGGATGAAGACAACACAAATTAATGGCTATTGCTCACTGCAACTTTGACATAGTAGTTTATCTGAGTTTGGACCTTTTTCAGCCTCTCCAGAGAGTATGCAGGGCTATATTTTCTGGGACACAGAGGAGAGGCCATCAAGCCCCTGCAGTTGACTCAGGACAGATGAACTTGCTGGTCTCTCTGTAGATCTTTTAAATTGAGCATCAAACCAGTTGTCCAGTAGATCATTTCCTTACAAGAAATCTGTTCACCCAATGACAGAATTGGTATGGTAAAAATTCTCTCCCCTCTACATTTCAGGGAATTATTAAGTTGACAATTAAGAATATAAAAGCAAAGAATATAGCTTTGTATTATGAGTTGTCCTAAGGTACTTGTGAGCTTTCTACAATGAGGTATGCCTGCTATGTAAGTCTGTTTGTCTCAGCTATATTCTCTTGTAATTCAAAAGTATTGTCTCTTCAGGAGTTAGTTGTCTTGGCATGCTGCATAACTGCAGCACTTCAGTCATACAGCATAGAGGATATAAATTAACGAGATTTGACTTTTTTTTTTTTTTTCAGTAAGGTATTACTGAAAGCGGAAGACTACCCCAAAATGTCTGTGGCACAATTGTTGGTAGCTGTATAAAAATACTGTGGGACGCACAAAAACTCTAATGATTAGCTATTTAGTATACACACATAAATATAATTCAGTCTCACAAAAGCTTTTCCCCATGCCACAGACAGTTAAATTATGTTGCTAACATTGCTCAGACAGAGAGATGGCACTGTAGTCCTCTATCTATGAGTGCCAGTAAGGACAAACTGTGTAAAGGCTGGAAAAAAAACATCCTTTAATTACTATCTTATCCTTTGCATTTATCTATTCCAGCACAAGGCAGTGCCTTCTAACTGAACCAAGATAATTTCAGAATGGAATAATTATCTAGTTAAAGAAAAAGCTACAGAGCACTCAAGTTGCAGGCTGAAGTTAATGCATCAGGTATGGTGGTTACTGGCTATCTCTTGTGTTCTGTGGTAATGGTGGTAATGATAAAAAAACCTTGTCACTTTCAAAGAAATTCCTGTCATGACTGTTCTATAAAAACAACTAACTAAGCCTCCACTGTAAAAACTTATCTGTGTCTTCTGCATCTTTTCTGAATGTAGTCAAGTTTTCAGCCCTGCAGATCTGGGAGATAGTTTGTATGAAAGATGTTGAGAAAGATCCTGCTATAGAGAAGGCACAGTTGACAGAAATGGGGAAAAAGGTCTTTCCATTACTTTTTCTACATTTTTTTGTATGGATCAAGATTACCCATAAGGTAAATTAGGGGTACTTTGGCATACATTTGACTACACGGTGATTTTATGTCTTCAACTTTGTAGTCTAGAGCTTTGATGATATTCAGCACTGCAAATGCAGGCCCAGCTGCGCTAGCCCTGGGTAATACATGGCCCTAGGAACTGTCCAGGTTTGTTTAATTTGACCTAATTAGCCCATTTATTAAGAATATTCTCTTTCTATGTGTTTGGAACTCCTCTAATGTCCTTTTATATTTCCAGAGCAACATGTGAGGGAGTAAGCTGGCCTTCCTACATATAGCAAAGTTGTCTTTGCTGAACTTGAGCAGTTTCTAAACTTGAATTTGCATGTGACACTCTCACAATATCCTTAGGGAACTGGTCAGCACGTTGCATGGTCTGCAGAGTTTGATTACCTAAATTAGATTCCAATTACCCATCTTGATTTTCTACTGCATAGTTTAAATGAAGTTGAAGGTGAAATGAAGTATTGAATAGAGACCCAGAAGCTACTGCAATAAACAGATGAAATGGCTGTGTGCAAAACTAGCAGGACTGAACGAGGAAGCCAGTACCTATACAGAGAGAAGGAGAAAAGGAAAGAGAGCTTTGAGTGAGGAAGAAAAAAGGAGCTAGTTAGACCAAATTTCCAGGCTAAAGTGAACTGGAATTCAGAGATAATAGATTGAAAAGAATAAAGACCCAAAGCCATGGAGTTAGCTAGACACCTGACACTGATGTCAGATCATTATGAGAGGTAGATGCCTAATTACCTTTAAAAACTTGGCCCTTGAAATGTTATAGCAAATACTTATAGCATTTGCAGAAATTGGAAAACTTCCATAATTATTAAAGAATAAAACAGGTAGGTCTTCCAAAAATATGGCCTCTTACAACACAGCTGCAGAATGGTAATTCAGGTCCAGCCACAGCTGCCTCCTGATGACCCAGGAACTGGCATGCTGGTTTCTTTATTGCTAGGCACTTATCAAGTGTGTTGACTCTCCCTGGATATATTAGTTTAACCCAGGTGGGACTGCTGCTTTGTAAATGGATGGCCCTTCCTTCAGAGGTTGTACTGAGGAGAAAGCAAGGACTCTTCTAAAGCAACCTTATCAAGGTTGGTTCATAAGAGAAGTTGTGTGGAAGGGAGTTATGTGTAGCATTTATGTTCTTGAAGCATTGTGGGTGCTGTGCTGGCTCTGACACTGGTGTGTTTCAGAGAGCCCTTTGAAATTCGGTGGGTGTGTTTCAGAGAGCCCTTTGAAATTTGGTGGACCGACCTTACTGTTCTAGAGTAGGCCCAAGTTTCTGTGGTTTCTGCATGTCTTTGAGCAGGTTGGATAACAGTTGTTTGTTTGTTTATTTATTTATTTATTGTTAAATTTGTTTGTGCCAGAATCCCTTTAGAGATGGTTCCGTCTTGGTGCTACTGACTTGAGGATATTTGTTGGCTGGACCTGTTTCACACTCGGTCTGTAATCTGAAGTTAACTTTTACAATAGTCAGAGCTCCAGAAGTCTTGCCTTCCAGTGAAAGCTTGCACTCTAAGAATAAGTCCTGGTAAAAACACATTTAATTCTTTCTGTTAGCTTTTGCAGTTAAAATCTAAGTATGGAGTATCTTCATATTTTTTTTTCTTTTTTTCCAAGATTTGAGGATATTTCAGATTAATTTCCTCTTTATTTGCACAGGATTGGTTTTAATATGTATCATCTGCTGTTATCACAGAGAGATTTTACTCTTCCTTCTCTGCAAACAGCCAAAATAATAGCTTATATTACACTGATTCTGTGGTTGATTATTTCAGCATCAAGCTGGAAGCAAAAACTGTTTTTGTACATTTCTGCAAAAAAATGTTTCGTGCAATGAGGCTTTTGCTATACTTGAACTGACATAGCCATTCTTGTAACACATCCTGCAAGTGGTATGTGGTAAGGATGTTTTTAAAAAAAAAAAATTCTCAGTGAACAGTACTTCTGAAGAGAATGAAAGATCAATAAATACTTGTTTAGAGTTTCTGTCTCTTTTCTCCTCTACTTTTCCTCTGAGCATATTTTGATAGAGTCTGTGATCCTGCTCACCTTGGTGTGGCCCAGGAAATTTTTGCTCTGTGTTCTAGCTATACCAGTAGGAGTAAATCAAATGTGTCCAAGACTGTTCTCTGCCTCTGAAGCTGACCGTACAGCATAACCTGCATTCATAATAAACATCCATATTGAATTCTCATAACTCTCTAAAAAAAAAAAAAAAAAGTTGGTTGGGCTGCAGGTAATATGAAAATACATAAGAAATGTCTGATTTAATTATCATTCTATAGATTTATGTAACATTTTTTAAGTATGAAAATATATAATGTTTGGATTAATCAGCTTGATTTCTTATCTTCTGTGCTCTCAAAAGGCTGCACTGTTGAATAGGCTGGAAAGGAGAGCAGCAAGGTCATAGAGGACAAGTTAGAAATCTTTGCTGACTCAGAAAAGTAATTGCAGCTTCTCACCTGGGGAGTCTTGTTAAGTATGAGCTATGAATCGCACTGCCGTAGGTTTGAATGGTATTTAAGAACTGCAGTGAGCTGTTGTACCCAACCAAGCACCATGAAGGGGAAGGGAGGTCAGTGCGTGAGCTTGGATGCATCTTAAATTTATCCGTTTAAGAAATACAGATTCTCTGAATGCTGCCACATGCAGTTATGCGCCGTAGAAAAAGTCTCTAGTACGAACTTCAGGTTCTGATTATAAGAAACTCATTCTTCAGTGTTGTTTAATGTTTCATTGTCCTCTTGTATGCTTTGGTCAGAATTTCAGCAGAGACCTCTCTATTTTTTTTTTTCATGCCTTTGTTTAGTATTTTGCCTGTCTTTAAGTCCCCCAGAGCAGCAGTTTCACGTTTCGCTGCAGAGCTTATCACACCGGGACACGTGCTCTGCTATTACAACATGAACGTTGCCCAAGCAGCTGACTAAACAGCAGCTGCCACTGCTCTTACTGAGGGTGTTATCGGAGCTCAGGAGTCCTCCCAGCCCTAGAAGGGTATTAATGTGCTGCTGCTGGTCAGGTGTTTGCAGGGGCACCGTGTTTATCACCCTCTAGAAGGATGGTAGCTATGCACGAGTCATTCCAGCCCGGAGCACATTCAGACCCCCGAGCAGGCTACAAGCCTAGTGATGTTTAGGGGAAAAGAATGAGTGGGATTCTTTGCTCTCATCAATTTTCTTTACAGTTGTTCTAGGCATCGTAAAAAGTAGTACTGACCAGGATCAACAGTACTCTTTCTTGTTGGCTGATTTGTTTTTGCATTCCTTTTTAAAAGTAACCCTTATCTTTCCCTGAAACAAATATTTCTTTGGGTGATTAGTTGGGGATCATACTGTGTGGAAGAATCTTGAACCTATGAGTAAAAACCAGACTGAAGTATTTTGATCATGTCTGGATATATCACGGATAATCCAAAGTGGAATATTCGAAGAAACGAGAATCTGCTAAGGGTAAAGCAGAATAATCTCCTAACTAGAGTAATTGCTGTTGAGGTCAAATGGCACTCTAGATGATAATCTAATTAACAGCTTTTTATACTAACAAATCCTATCAACTATACACTTAGTAAAATAACTGGCTCTTGTACTAAGTATATGCCAGTGTTGGTGAAAATAGTCACCAGCACAGATTGAATTGCTTTGCAGGCTTGTGCAGGTAACCAGCTGCACTGCACAGCGCTACTTTTCCTCCATGCCTTGAGTAGTGGTTGAAAGTAACAGGGAAAAACTCAAGTTTGGGATAAAAGGATGGTAAATAACATTTTTTTAATGATAAAAATTGGCTGTAACAGTGCAAACAAATATTAATAATCAATGTCATTTACCTTACTAAAAATACATGCACTTATTGTGAAATGGAGAATAATGTGACCACCTGGTGGGGCTTATTTTTGTAGTTTGGAGGTATGATATCTGGCCTCTTTTGTACTGAATATTCTAATGCAGAAATTGCAGCCTGCAACAAGAAAAGGCGAATACTGGCCTGAGCTCTGTGATCATTGTTCATTTCACTGCATCCAGTAACTAGCCCCTAAATTTAGTATCATATGTTCTTAAGTTGTTTGTGAACTGATCCTGACTTTTGCAAACAATGGCACTGTTTTATGGCATGTTTAGTGAACTCCTTGTTTTTCTCAACAGTCCTCAGTGTTTGGTCTCTTAGTTTAATTTATCAGGATAATGTTTACTTGCACTTCAGTCATAATTAGGAAACTTTCTGCCTAATCTTGAAATAGATTTATTTAGACTTTTCTTGTAAACAGCTGCCCGTTCTGCTTGAGAGAATTTTCCAGTGATTCTCACACATTATTGAAAATTCTTGTATGGCTTTAGAAGCAAACTGTTAAAACACTGGAGTAAATATCTCCTAAAAGTGCTTTTGCTTTATTTAGGGCACACTTCATGCCTGAGGAATACTTGCAGAGTCAATTATTTGTCTGAAAAACAGTTAAAACTTCATATGCAGAGAGAGCATAAATGAATACAGAAAAGATTTAAAGCTTTAAATCTCCATCTGTCTCTTGGTGAGATCTGGATGTCAATGACCACCTCTCTTGCTCCTCTTTCTCAGGTCCTTCCTCTCAGGCTTGTGAATCCAGGCCTATAGTTTCATTTTGTCTCTTGAAATTTTTATTTTTTCACTCTTTTGTGAACTATAACAAGCAAACAGTAAAGTAGAAATGCTGGCTTTATGGAGATTGTTGCTTGCTTTCCATGTGAAAGAACTTTTTTAGGATCTCTTTCCTTTTTCTTTCCCTCTTTCCCCCCTCAAAATTGCTGTTTTTCAGAGTTTCTTAATTGAGAACATTAATGTGGTACTACCTAAGCAATTTCCAATGCCCTTTTAACTTGGCTGTTGTCAGCCATCCTTGCTTTACTACCTAAGCAATTTCCAATGCCCTTGTCAGCCATCCTTGCTCCTGCTTTGGGCTATGTGGAAGAGAAGAAATGTGGGGGAAAGAGATCAGGGGAGGAAGAATCCTGCATCTCCACCTCTGCTGCTGTTATTACAAGGAGACAGAATATCATGGTAAAACTCCAAAAGTGTTCAAAGTGAAGCAGAGAGAGTGTCTGAAATGTATTCAAGGCTAAATTCTCCTGCCCCTCTGCTGAACTTGTTTTGTATAACGATGTTTGTTTTGACTGTGCATGAGAAAAGCTTCAAGCAATGCAAATCATGGCCTTCTTCTGAAACCCAAATAGGGATAAATGGGGCATTCGGCAGGAATGGAAATGTCACTGTAGTCTCTAGTGGGTTTAAGGTGCCGTTTGTGAAAATTCACAGATTTGTTCTTGCTTACCTAAGGCTTATTCCCTAGAGGGTGTTAAAGGAAAGAGAGGTTTACTTGAGAAAAACAATTGGCATTTCTGCAAACTGGATTAGACACAAACCTGTCAGCTCCCTGCGCACAGATCCAGCCCTGATATGAGTCCATTTAACTGAGATGACAGTCAGTGGCCTGGACAGAGCTACTGTCCCCTTAGAGGAACTGCTGACATTCTGTTCTGGGGGGCTCAAAGACAGTCAAAATACTAAACAACAGGCAGAAAGAAAGAAATGCTCTTGCAGTTGAAATAATAGATAAAATTGAGATAAAACAGGAAATGACTATTTTTTCCTTTATTCTCCTGAGATATTTTAGTCCTGAGTGAAATCTTATTAATTTTACAGCCCTAAGACTATAGTAACAACAACACAGGAGGGAAGGGTGACTGAAATGGCTGCTGTTTATTTTGTATTTTCAAACATCAGGGCCTGATGTGTACTGGTTGTGTTTATATAACTCTAAAATTTCTGACCAAAATGTTGGGCAGATGCTTCTCAATCCTCATTATTCTTATCAGCACTAGATAGACAAGTATTAGCATCTGACTATAGACTAGCTGTATCCTCTCACAATTTTTGGCATGAGCAACCATTCTCCATGCACTGGGACTTAGAATTTAAACTGAACTGGTCCATAAAATCCCTAGTTTACTCTTGTGCTGTCAGCTCCTCACTTCCATAAGCATTACCAAAGAAGAAGAACAAGAAGAAGAAGAAGAAGAAAAAAAAGAAGTCTTAAATGGACCTAAAATCATTTTTTGCTACTCGTAGGTGCTTTCTTGGAGTTGCTGAACCCTGGATGTCTGTATTGCTGTACTTTCTCCAAAAGCTGTTGCAAGTTTTAGTAAAATGGAAAGCCTGCCTCCTATTTATCTCCAAATAGAAAATGTTTTCTATACTGTGTACCACAGTATTTTGAAGAGGTAACTAAGCTATGGATTGATGACGATGTTTTCATTTTCTTCTCTTTTGATCCGATGGAGTAAATTCTCTTGACCTTAGGATCCATCATGATGGCTAATGCCTCTAAAGACTTCACAAAGAGGTTAAGTTTAATAGGAGAGCAGGGTGTCAGTTTGTACTGACCAAGAGGAGTAAAGTTCATCTCTGAGGATTTGTATGCAGCTTTTACCGCTTGTATTTCTCAAGCTGTGGTTAGGTAAAACTTTAAATATGCCAAGGGGCGAGAGCTTTGTGTGTGTGCATTTTTTTTTTCTTTTTAATGAGAAGAGTGAAGTTGATTCTTATTCTCCTCAATATATTAACATGTGCTTGATTTCTCTCAGTGTATGACTGATTTGATAGCTCAGTATCTTCTGATCTTCTTTGTATATCTTTCTGTATGGTGTCTTTTTTACTTAGGAATATGTTTGCTTTAGTTTTGCTGCACATAAAACTTTTCTTTTTTCCCCCCTCTGTTTAAAAACTGGGAATATAATTCAATAAAATATATCAAAGACAGCAAACATCTGTTGAAACACTTTTTTGTTCCTAAAATTGCTATCATCATGTTACGGATCTATTTATAACATGGTGAAATAATTGCATTCATAATTCTCACTGAAAGAAGACCATGAGCTAAATTTAGTGTTAGTTTATACCCCGAGCATGTTTTGCTAGCTTTGACAGAATTGGTGGAGGCTATAAAGTTTTGCAGAATTGGATCTATTTTTGAATACATCTATTTTTCTTTTGAAATCCTGTAACTATAGACAACTGTGAAACCTGAGACCGTGATCAGAAGAATGTTGTGATTGCTTTTGTTTTGCTGTTGTGCTGCTTTTAATTACATCAGAAATAGGAAATTTTAAACCATGGGCCAAATCTGGCCTCAGGTTCTTATTTTTTTGGACTGCAGCCCACGGGAGGCCCCTGTTCTGGGCTCCATCCTGGCTGTCATGCTGCTGTCCATCTATTGCTGTGCAGGGGGGACAACTGGCTGTCCCCAGTGTGGACACAGTAAGTTCCTCGAGCTCTTTGTCCATACCATAGCAGAGCTTTCTCTGTCAGGCAGTGGCTTCTGTTGTTGTCCCTGTTCAGAAGCCTGTCCCTGTTGGCCAAAGGGGGCAAGATCTCCAGAAACTCACACAGGATGCTGACAGTGATGAGGCCTCCATGGGATGTATGGAAGTGAGTAGACAAGGTGAGCGTCCTACCTTTCTTTGTCTACTTTCCATGAGGTAGCGATGAGTTCCTGTTCTTCATAAAAACAAACTCTACATGGTTCCCAAGTTCCCATCTCAGAATATAGATTTATCTCCCCCTCTCTCCCCGCAGGCTAATTCTTCACTTGAGACCAAGAAGAGGCTTTAGAAATCCTAGAGTCTTGTGATGCTCTGATGCACAGTAGGATACTGTTGATGAAGGCAGCTCAGATCTGGTGACACTGGGGTTAGGCAAGTTATGAGCTGTTACAAGAAAATATTCTGTTTTTCACTCAGAACAAAATTAATTCTCTCTTGGGTTCCATAAATCTATCTTTACTGCTGTGCTTTCAGGTCTTCCTTTCAAGCATAAAGAAACATTAGGTAAAGCCTCATAAAGAGGTAGGGTCTGCTTTTTTTTTTTTTTTCTTCCTCCTCTCCTACCTGAGAGGCATGCATTTAAAAAATAAAGGCCTTCTATTGCTTTAGTGGAATGAAGCGAATGGCAATTTGGATAATGATAGAGCTTATCCCTTAAAATCAGTGGCTGACTGGATCTTCGGAGGGAGCACAGTAGGGGAACAGCCTCTGCTTTTGCAGACAGGAGAAGTATGGCATTTTCACAAGTTGAAAGGAGAGATATAGATTTTCTGTTCTGATTTAGCAGCTTAAATGCTATGATTTAAGTACTCTCTGATTCATTTTTCCTAAGGTCCTTTTATAGAACCCAGCTTTTCACATAATATAAAGTGTAGGTAGAGGGCAAGTTGACATGGACGTACCTACGTGTGAAATATCTTTAATATTTTCTCATGTTAGAACTGTGTTATAAAAATCGTGGGAGTGTAAAGTTTTGATAATAGAAGCAAAGAATGAAAAAGTTAATGGGGAGAGGGGGAAAGCGGGCGGGCAGAGAAATGTGTCCTTGGCTAAAGATGTTGGAAGAAAAATAATTAACAAACAAAATTTTCCTATTGGCAACATTACCTTTAAGTGACAGGGCATTTTCACAAAGATTACTTAGTTTTTGAATACCCTTGAGAATATTGTTTTTCTTTGACAAGAGGGTGCAGTAACTTGCACATTTGTCTTTCTTACTACTTTTATATGAGCAAATCAGCTGCTAGCATAAATGGACAGAGCACTCTTCAGAGTTGCTCAATCTGTTTTAATTAGAGGAGGGCTAGTGAAGATGGACAGTGTTTTTCTCTGAGCACATTTTCTTTGCTGCATTTTAAATTTGTTTTTTTCTGTAGAAGCAGATTTGCACATAATAGACATGACACCCTTTTTATTTAATCTAGAATAATCTGTAGTTCAGTATAAAATGATTGCTGTTCAATAAGCAACTTCAAAAATGGAAAGCTGAAGTATTCAGATGCTTGAATTTGAATTGGAAAAAATAAATAGCAATCATCTGAAAAGATTACTGCTTTTTAGAGTTTGCTTGATTTGCTTCCAGGAATTTCTATGAACCTTTGTCTTCTAGTCTTTGAAAGTTCATACATGCTAATCCCCAGATGTTCATACGTGTACAATAGTTTTTACTGTTAAATTTTATTTTTTAAAGCACAATGTACTTTGTGTAAAGGTCATATGCTACAGACATATGATAGACTATATTCTTTATGTCTTATAGTATAGCAAGTACCTTAATCAAGATCTGCCTGATGTTAGAAAAGTGTAGGAAAAGTTGATTCTAGAAATGTCGGGTGTGAGCAACACTTTTTTAAATCTATAAATCTATAGTTGAGTGAAAGTTGCAAGTCATAGATTTGGGTGTATTTGTGTGTGTATTAGAGAGGGGGCAAGACAACAAGAACATGTGAGCTCTGAAAATGCTGAGTCTCTGCTAAATTGTTGCCATGACACTGAGTAAAAGTGAGATGATGAGCTGAATTTCTAATAGAGTTAACAGTGTCCAGCAATTTTTGTCCCTTACTCTGGTGAAAAGGGCAGAAGTGTTCCACAGTACCTTTTTGGGTTTTAAAGAAAAATGCAGGACTGTGGCCCTGCTTCCAGAATGAGATTTAGATGAGCTGTGATGAGCAATAAGCTGCATAGGGCAATATGCATTTCCTATTGGTCTTTTTCACTAATGCATGTATGACATGCTTGTTTTAAGCTGGTAAGGATTTTCTGAGAAGTAAAAATAGAGTTTGAACTATATTAAATGCCATGTGTCCTCAGTTTCCAGACTTCAAATGGAGGTGCAACGGGAGTTCACATGTGAAATGAAACCTATTGGTTTGATTTAGGGGTCTTTTCTTCCTGAAGTTGCCTGAAAAGTCAGGAGTGAGAAGGTGTGAATTAAGATTGCATGGAACTTTTTAGTGACCTGGTAAGACTTCCTGTTCAAACAACAGCCTATTCTCTAACTCTGCTGTGCCACTGGGCTACAGGGCAGTTTATATTTTTTATATGTAATGATAAATTATATAAGATAAGGAAATCTTGATGTGGAAGACTGAGATGATGAGACATCTGGACAGTGATACTGTGTGACTCTGCTGCTGGTTCAGGTTGTACTGAAGAGTGAGAAATGCCATCCTGTGTCACCCCTGCCTGATGAGATTTTGTAGTGACAGCAACATGAAAGCAGTTCCTCCCTTTCTTGACTCAGTTTCACTAATTGAACCCTGTGTTTGATTTCAACAGTTAGTGAGATCATAGTTTGAAAACTTCCTACAAGTATACATTTTCTAAAGAAGTATGGGATTTGACAAGTAACCCTCACATGTTATTCACTTGTGGTGTTTTGGTTTTGATGACATTCGTGTAGTTAAAGAGGCTGTTACTTCAACTATATAATGTCAGCTCCCCGAAGAAACCATCTGAGCAGAAGTCATGGCACAGCCTAGCCCAGCATAACTGGCTGTACAAGAAGTACAGAGAAACTCTTACCTGAATGCTGGCTTGTATAACTGATGCAGTCCTGTGCCACGTGCTCTAGGTGTCCCTGCGTATGCAGGGGGGTTGGACTAGATGATCTCTAGAGGTCCCTTCCAACCCTAAGCATTCTATGATTCTATGATAAATCACTCTATATTAAGGCCTAACCAATTTCCTACACAAAGGATTGATTTTTATCATGACGGGATTTATTTTTTAAGGCCTACAATTGGAAATGGTTGCTGCCCAAACTGCATTTTCCCCAAGGCTGTATATCCATAGCAATGCATTAGTGAGGTTTGAACTACATTGCAAATGTGCAAGGTCTTTGCAGTGCTGTAAGTAGTGACTTTGTGTGGCCTTTTTCAGTGACTCAGACATGAAAGACAGTCTCATACTGTCTTTGACATCCCCATCGGGTAAAGATGACTGTATTTACTATGGGGAAGAAAAAAAAAGGTTGCAGGCATGACTGAAACTTGAGTGAGTCAGATCTAAAGCTGATTTCAAGAGTGTTTTAAGTTAAATATTTCATGAAGCTCATGAAAAACTGTGCTTACAATGTTTGTTTTCACTTATTGTATAGTTGCTGCATTTCTCCTGCACCTATGGGGATATCTGGCATCTTCATATATTTTCTCTGAGATGAAATTGCCTTGACCTAAGGCTGGACCTTCAGTTGCTGTTTACTGTTATCTCAGCTGTGGTCACACCTCTGGCTCTTTTCCCTAGAAGCAGGGAATGAAATCCTGTATCTATCCTTAAAGAAAAGTGTGTATTTTTTTTAAAAAAGCGTGTCCTGTTTTTTATCCCACAACTAGCTTCTGGGTGAAAGAAATTCCAAATTTGTCTGCATTTTCAGGGTACAAATACAGTGTCATGCCTGACCCCTTTACTAGCACCAGCTAGTAACATGCCTGACCCCTTTACTAGCACCAGCACCAGCTTCATGTGCAACTGCAGCTGCTGCTGTAGGGATCCCTGCACCCTGTGAGTGTCTTGTGGGTGCTCATAGACAGACTGCAACACCATCAGTATTGCAGAAGATCTATTAGTATTTTGCTAAATACAGATATTTTGACCATATTTTACTAAACTTGGAAAACTTGGAGGGAATGTAGCTGCCTATGAGGCAGTTTAGGGTATGACTTTAAAAAGGTGCCTTGAGAATGCCTTGCCAGTCGGGTGAATGGGTTATAGAGAGTCACTTGGGGATAGAGGAAAGGGAGAGAAGAAAGGCTGCAGAAACAGAAGTCATGAGTAGGGTGGAAAGAAGTGGCTCAACACTAGGAAAGTATTGAGGATGTAGATTGTGGTGTTGCCCATGGGACTGGGGAAAGGTAAGCCATGGGAAGGTTCATGAAGTTTCATTTAAGAAAAGCCTAAAAGTCACTGTATTTTCCTTAATATGGTGTTAAAATCAAAGTATTTTGGAATTGCTAAGAACAGGTAACACTGCATTGCTATCTTTCCTTAAGAAATATCAATGTTTTGGACATATCTTTAAAAAAGTGTCTGTCTTTTCAGGACAGGTCCTCTCAAAGTCTCATTCCATTTTTTCTCTACAGAACTAGTAATGGGGGCTGGGAAGGAAGTAGTATTTTTCTTCTCTATTGGATGGAAACTTGCCCCATGTCTACCTCCGAGGCAAGGAATGATTTTCATCCCAGAAGAACTAGCAGCTTCATTTCTGGAGAAATAAATAGGCAATTACTGCCTTTTTAAATGAATAATTAAGCTCCCAAGCTTTTAACCCTCATTGTGGCTCATCTGCTTCATTATATTAGATAAGTCAGAGCTGCAAACTTCACTAAGGAGTTTTCATTAGTCTCCCCAGGAACATTACAGTTTTCAGCCCTTGGGCTGCAGTGGTAGCTGGGTGAGGAAGTGGATTCCCACTGCGGAGAGGGGCTGAGGGGTTTGCAGGACCTGTCAAAAACCGTGATGCTCTGGAAGGATGCTGCAACCTGGTATCTTAACTGGAGGTGTTCAGGAAGGGGGCCAAGGAGCGTTAACCAGAGAGCCTCCCTGGTGCCTGTGTGCTCTCCTGCTGGGGAGGATTTGTCTTTGTGTAGAAATGGGGAGAGACAATTCCCTTAGTTATTGCCTCTAAGAGTCCCACCTGAGTGGGAGAGGTTAACTAGGCAGGAAACTTATGTGTGTCACACATTATGAAATGTGACGCAGCAACACCCTGCTGCAACAGTGTGACCCTTCCTGCGTTCCATATACAGGGAGCTTGACGGGTTTCAGAATGTTACTTGGAACATATTAGCTGCACTTAAGCAGGTACCCTGAGTCACTGCAGGGAGGATGTAAACATCTAATTCCAGTTGTTTATTAAGGGAGCTTTGGTGTGTGTTAGAGAAGCTGAGATGAAGCAATGTAGCATACATGGAGTATGGGGAAGGTGCCAAGGACAGAAAACGCAAAGTCTTCCAAGATACAATGTAATGTGCAGAAGTACTGGAAAAGTGTAAAAGCGGGAGAAAGAATCTGCAGGAGCAACACATACAAAGTGAAATCTCAGTATTTATATATTATAGAGTCTAGTATTTAAGAGAAGAGTTTGTTTTTAAGGACAAAAATGTAGAGAAATGCAGCTGAAGTGCAAGTGAAAGAACACTTTTTCAACAGCTAAATGTATTAATGTGTGGTCAATCTTAGTGCCATATAGGAAAAGTTTGGAGGGGCTTTATCAGACTTGTAGAAATGAAACCCGTTTCCCTGTGAGTTTATGCCAGCCCTTCGTGGCTTGCACAGCATATCACAAGCACCTCTGGAGCGCGGGGGTTGTGTTGGTTGCAAATAACAATTAGCTCAGCTGGGAAACGGTTGCAGCCTTCAGACAAAGAGGCACCTCCCGCGTTCCGAAGATGGCTGCATATAAAACAGTATTTCAGACAAAAAGGATTTTTAGTTTCCAAACTGCACAGAGTTTGGACTTTCCTGTCCAGCAGGCAGTTAATGTCTACTGAGCGCCCTTGGAGATTTGCATGGGGCCTAATTACAAAAAAGCCGCTTGATTTCCAAGTATCCCCAAATATCCGCGGGCTGTAAATTGCTGCCTGTGTAAGTAGTAATGCGCGGGAGAGTCCCAGTGCTTAAAAAAAATCCATGCTGGAGCCATGAATCAAGCGGGGCCACGTGACAGAGGGGAGGTGCTGGGCTGGCTCCCGGCCAGTGGCAGGAGCTGATGGGTGGAACAAACGGGGCATAAAAAGGCTAATATGACTAACGGATCCTGGATGCGCGGTCCCCCTGTTTGGATCTGCGGGAATGTAGGCTTTAGCAGCCCCGCGGCCCTGCGAGCCCCTTGCCTGCCGCTGGGACTGCCGCTCGCTCAGCAGGCGCCTGCTGCTTTGTGGTAGGAAGGCTAGAGAGCGAACATGGCCTGCGTTTTGAAGGTAAATCTCTATCTGTTGCTTGAATGCCTTGTTTAGGGAGAGCTCCTTGCCGCTCAGAGGCTTGGATTCGGTGCGGTCCAGTTGCATCGCTTTGAATCGAGGTTTTGTTCGGCAGCTGAATGCGGAGAGGCTCGGCGGTGCCCAGCTGTGCCTGCCTCCCCTGTGCCATTCCTCTCCTCCCCGCGCTGTCAGAGCGCCGAGCGACCCGCCAGCAGGAAGGGAAGCGTGTGCCGGATAGCAGGAGGAGGGTGAGGGGCTCCGGCGTGTCTCAGTTGACTTTGTTTGAGCGGGATTCCTTCCTGCAGGAGCTGTGGCTCCCGGCGCCGAGCATGGAATGGGGGAAGCTGCTTCCTTTCCTTCTATGCAGCATTTACTGCTTTTAAAGCAAAGGTGGCAGAGGTACCCAGCCATCCCTTGACTCCTTAAACACATGATCCTCTGTTAAATTTGCCCTAGGTACACAAGCTCCATGCAATTATTTTTAATTAAGGGATCTATTTACGAGAGGTTTCCTCCTCGGCCCTTTATGCCACTGAATACAAGCAAACTTGCGTATGTGATCACAGTTTTTTCCAGCCTTTCCGCGCTTAGAGGGAAGTGTTTCCACACAGCGTGTCAGGGAGCTGGAGCATCGCTAGCCCCTAGTCCTGGATGAAGGGGAGGAGGCGGAAGTGCCACCAGCTGGGGATGGCGCTCGTTTCCTCACAGCATTGTCACTGCTGGGGGTCACTGCTGTGTCCCCAATGGAAAACATTCAACTCTCCCATTCTCTGCCTTGCTCCTTTCCATGTTTTTTGAACAGGATCACACACTGTTCCTCTGTTGTTTTTGAGCTGATTAGTCTCTTAAAAGGCTGTTTTTTTTTTTTTGTTTGTTTGTTTGTTTGTTTTTCCCAAACTTTGGGATGGCCTCTTGTAGCAGTTGCCTTCAGCATATTAGCAGAACAGGACAACTGCAAAGCTTCAAAACAGTTCCCTCATAACAATCATGCTTGTGTTTCCATGACCCCATTCTAATAGTTCTACTTGGCATTTAACTTTGAAAAAGAAATGCTTATTATACTGCACTATCTTTCATTCATTCCCTACTAGTGGGTCTGTGGTATATGAATGCCTGAGTTTCCTCTCATGTACATGACTTCTTTACTTTGGGGGCTGTATGGAAAAACCATGTGCAAAAATCCACCCCCTGGCTGTTAAATAAGCATATCCTTTTACTAGAAAACTCCAGTGTCTTTTTATGAGCGTGATTTTTGTAGGGCCTTCTTCTTAGACTTTTTAATTAAAACGCAGTAAATGCATTTTCTTTGCCCAGTCTTGGAGCTCCATTCGATTGCAATTCTGATGTTTAATCAATGGCTAAATTGGTATTCCTTCACAGACGATCCTCTGGCAGCCTAATTCTTAATCTTGTTAATGCAGGCAGGTGCAAGGATAAAAAGTGAAATGGATATGTGAAGATTAGCTTTGTTGCAAGACAGGCTGGACTTTCCTAGATAGACACTCTCTGGGAATAATCTAAATGTCTTGGCTGTGTATGTTCTTGATGTAATGGCTGTTTTTATTATTTTTTTTTCCACATAGGTAGGATCTTAGATATTTCTCAAAGTTTCAAAACAACAAGGAAATTTGGAAAAATACACTTTTTTTTTTAATGTGAAACCTAGCTGATCCTCTTTCCTAAAACCCCAGGCCAATTGCCTACACCTTCATTCATTCTCCTAAGTTTCCCTATCTCTCTAGTTATGTGCAGTTAGTAGCCAGTACGTGGAAATATTTAACCGGACCAAAAGTCTGTGCTGTGAAGGTAGAGTTTGAAATGAACTGAACTGTGGGTGCAGTGGATGGGAAGCCAGAACTATTGAGTTCCCCCGCTGGTTCTGGCCAGGCACCTCTAGTTCTGATCTGTGGCTCACTCTGCTTCTACTTTCAGGTGTTTTGCTTGTTTTTATGTGTTTTCTTTCTTTTTTTCTTTTTCTTTTTTTTTCTTCATTCATTCATCTGATTCTCAAAAAGATATTGAGACTTGTTGAATGCTAGAATTCTGTATGTGGGAATGTTTAGTATATAGGGGACTGGATGGAGATGTCTGTAAAGTACAAAGAGTGGAGGTGGCTATTAATTATTAACTTACACTAGTTAAAAGCACTTTTTATAAAAGCATATTTTAAAAACGCTTGAAGTTTAACCTTTACATACTGAGACATCTCCTTTTATTATGACTGCTGTAAGAAGTAGAGAAATAGTTTGTGTGTGTAGTACTTACAGAAACACTTAGGAAGGTGGCTTCCTAGTGTGTGTGGGTATGTGCCGTCTTTGTCACCTTTATCATGCATTCCTGTTTCTGGGAGGACTGTCGCTGATCACAGTTCCAAACACTTTAATATAATAGTGGGGAAGCCTCATTAAAACCAGTAAAGTGCTCTCCTTTTGGAGAAAATGCAAGGGAAGAGGTGAGTTTTTGGAGATGGCTCTGTGTGCTGCATTTTTTTTTGTCATTTCTTGAAAGCAAGCAGTTGATTTTATGACCTCTACTAAGGTAGCAACATGCCACCTCACCAATTACTAGCTAGCAGAACAATTAATATTTGTGTAATCATTGTTGCCCTTACCCCTAAAGGGGTTAAACTCTAATTTTCACTGTATCAGCCACTGATGCTTTAAAACGCTGGCAGATGCTTTTTAGTAACTTCAATGAAACCTTCATTGTACTTAGCTGAGAAATGCTACTTCAGTGTTCAGGTCGTCTTACAAGAAATAGAATATGAATATTAACAATAAGTGTGTATATATAGTATAAAGTATGTGCGTATATATCTCCCATGCTTGGACCGTGATACGTTAAAGTAAAGGGGATAGGTCAGGTTAGAGGCCTTGCAGTGGATTGTGCCCTCTCTTCACAGATGTTTTTTTAAACAGAGGTTTGGAAGAGGAACATGAAGGTAGATTATGTTATCATTGTGTCATTTTAACTGTGCGGTTTTAGTGTGGTAGAATGAAACTTAATGTCCAAATGTGGTGAGTCAGTGAAAGTTAGGTGTTAAATCTAGAAAGAGGCTTCTTTCTGCTTGTCTATTGTACACTTACAGTGCAGTGAAAAAAAGTAATTTTGTAGGTGCCTATAGGCTGGGCATGACCAGCACAGATCACAAGTTAGGAACATCCAGTGAAGCCTCCTGTCATACACCAGCTTTGTGCATTGTGAGGCAATGCTCTTGTTACCACAGAACTTGAGTTCCCTCCAAGTAAGCGGGTGCCCAGCTGACATCCATAGCTGCTTTACTATTAGTTTCATCTAACTGAAGAGTCCAAAGACGATGTTCTGCAAAATGTAACTTTCAGGTTAAACCAAACCAAACCCTAGTGCTTGTCAAAGCTTTTTGCTGGTTGCTGTCAAAGTTGGCCATACCCGGGTGTGCACCTACAATGGGTTTGCATGTTCGCTCGCTGTGATTCCTTCAGCTGGTTTAATTAAGGACAAATGCAACCTGTTGACTGATTTAACTCATGTGGTCAGGTGTTTTGGCAGGAATTTTCTCCAAGGATTCAGTGGCCTGCAGCTGATTGGGGTCTCCTGACATTACAATAATACGGATAACATTACTGTCTGGAGGCACAAACTTCATCTGTACTTTGGAGACTGAAAAGCAAAGCTGTTCTCATCCTATTGAATTTTGTATCCTAGCAAGTAGTTTAGCAGGGAAGGGCAAAATGTCTGCAAGAATCTTGCCCTGGGATTTGAATACGTGTCATATGGGATATTCTGGTACTAATCCGATTTTTATTTTTTTTAACCCTCTGTGCATGGGGAAGCCTCTATTGTTTCCTTACTACGTCATCAGAAACACGTTGTTTGTTTCATCTCTGCTGTGTTCTGCAGAGCAGACCATGTGTCTCGCTAGAAAGCCATGAGCCCCTAGGAATTTGTAGAATGTGGGACCTCCCATGGACATGACCTGTATATGCTGCCTGAGTGAGGTCCAAGCTAGTTCACTCCCTGCTTCTTCCCTGTTAAATGGGCTGCAGCAGTGTTTGTACACGGGATCTATCCCTTTTCCTGTGCTGAGAACTGTGCTTGGATCCTGTTTGATTCTCACACTGTCCTTTCCCAGGAAATGCAGGAGACAAGCAAAGGTCACCTCCCCTCCTCCATGGAGGATGCCCACCTGATGGGTCACTTCCCAGCAACTTCACAATTTGCTGCACACTCACTGTAATGTGAATTTTCTGTTCTGCCTGTCTTAACCAGATGATGAACAGTTTTGTGAGCTGCTGTATTTCCACTGTGACTGAAGCCATTCCTATGAGTGTGTGGTTAAATCCTTAGGGATGAAAAGTGTTATGTAAATATAAGAAATAAGTCTTATCAGCTTTCAGTTCCTGCTATTTTTCACACTTCATAGTTTCGGTAAGTTTTGTTTATATTTTTAGCTATGAAATGCTTAAGGGAAAAAATATGTGAGGAAAATAAAGGAAGAGCTGTACTCATTTGAAAGGTCCTGAATATCTGTTTCACTGTGATTGCAGTTAATGGCAAAATGCACATAGCTTGCTACATGGCTGTTGCTTCGGATCTTCTCAAGAGGTAGCAGCTGTAGTGGCATTAGTGCTCGGTTTTTGAGTGGTTCATGCTTTCTGTGTTATGATCTTTTGTGCTACTACGATATACGGGTTGTGCTGAAAAGACTTATTGTGGTTGCTTGCTAGCTTTTATAGGCACTGTTCCGCTTGTAGTCATCATTGGAAAAATAGGGTGACTCTGTCAAGCTGTATGGTGAGATAGAAGTCAGTGACCAAAAGTACACATAGCCAAATGAGGTTTAATTAGGGGGTGCTCCAATGCAGCAGAAGCAGCAGGTAGGAGTATCCTGCAGACCAGCCTCTGACTAAGCTCCCCACAAACCCAACATCATGGTGACTGCCGAGTTACTCAGGAGGGACCCTAAAGAGTCAATGGGCATCTTAGTAACTTTCGTAATGGGAAACTGTAGTGGAGTTTGCTCTCACAACATCATGGTGACTGCCGAGTTACTCGGGCAGTCTAAAGAGTCTACTAAAGAGCCAATGGGCATCTTAGTAACTTTCATAATGGGAAATTGTAGTGGAGTTTGCTCTCGGAGCTGCTCGTTTGCAAGCAGCGAACCCTGCCACAAGTTTGGCAGGGCCACTGTAGAATCAAAAATGGACTGTGTTTGAGATCAAAATGAGAAAATTCAAAGAGAAAAAATCTTATGGGAACAATGACAGCTCATATCTTGCTTTTAGTGTATAATGTGTTTACTTCAGGCTTGACCCTAAGGTCTCATAAACCTTGAAAAGTAAAGTCTGTAGAGGCAAACGCACACACCTTCAGGAAAATATGTTGAAATGACTAGAAACCATCACAATTATGGTGTAAATAAATAGAGCTGTGCCATACAGAATATGCAAAAATAATCTGGAAAGGATTATTAAGTAGGTGGATGCAAAAAATTCTATAACCAACTAAAACATTCACTTTGTAGCTCTACATTTCTTACATCTAAATTCCTACAAAGCGAATGAATTTGAATTAATGAATCTGATGATGAATAGGGCTTGAGTTGGCTGGTATTGTGGTCCAATGGATCTTAATTAATTAACGGATCATAAGTTTTTATGCAATGTAGTACATGAAGTTTTTTTTTTTATTATTATTATTACATTGGAGTCTTGAAAAAAATGAGGACTTCCATTCTTGTTTGCAATGATCTTTAATTGTCCTTTAAAGATAGCAGAGTAGAGGAGATGTGGAAGGGGAAGTGTTCCTCAAAGATATGTCACAGAGTATTCCAAATGTGTGGGGTGGACTGTGCTGACTGCTAGAGGTCCCACATCGAGTCCTGTAATGCAGTATATGCTTTGGTTGAATGAATTAGTATGAATTAGTCTCTTAGCTAAATGAAGAAAACCTCCAGTGTAAGAATACTTAAACTGGCTTTTCACTGCAGTAGCTCGATAGAGGTATATGAATCCTCTCACAGCCAGGAAGAAAACAGAACCAGTATAATATCTTCAAAGTTTTGCATTTATGTAGGTATTGGATGCAAAACAGAAACCGACCGCCCATTACTGTTGTAATTCATCATTAAGCAATGAAGCATGTGTCATCCAGATGTCTTGGGCTTTTTTTGTCCCCTATGGTGCCCAGTGTGTGCAGAATCATGGGTGTGGAATCGCGTATGAAAGGCAGAGAACCCTTTTCAACTAAACTAATGTAACTTTATAGACCTGGGAATGAGCTACAGTGGTTTGTGTCATGTTTGTTTTTTAACACTTATTCTGACAGGTTATGAATGCTAGACAAATGGGCACGTCACAGTATGACATAAATCATCCTAGAAAGCATCAAATTCTTTGACATAACATATTTAAATGCTTGAAATACAGGACAGATGCACTTTTCCTTATTTTTAGTGAGATGGCAGCAAATACAACCAAAAGAAAGGCATGATTGATTAAGGGGATGTGAAATGCATTTCACCTTTTTATTTATTTGTTTTAGGTCTTAGTTTTATCACAACAGCTGATCAATTAAATCCAAAAAGGCAGAGTTCTCAAAATCTCTTCTGTTCTTCTTCCATGTGACCCTTTCTCAGTTCTCCTGCCTTTTGGCTGCTCTCCATCCATGGTCTGATATGTAGCACTGGAGGAGGAACTTTGGATTGAAGCATCGGGTCTATATCCTTGAAATCAAATAAAATGCCATACTGGATTTTCTTTTTTTTGTCCTCCTCATTGACAAGAGGAAGAAGATGAGATGGGAAGTTAAAGGGATTTTTTTTCTCCCAAACCTTTCTATTAACTGTAGCCATCTAGGAAGAATAGATTGTATTGTCTACAGGCAATCCCCCTGAGCAGATCTTGTATGTTTGTGCAGTACATATGATCATTTAAAATTGGCTTGGGAAGTATCACATTCACTAGTAGCTAAATGAAGGAGTAGCATCTTATGAAAGATGCATTTTTGAATAATTTTGCATTAGCAATAGGCAGTGGAGTGCTAGTGTAGGCAGGCAAGAACCAGGTGTGGGCCAGGTGGGGGAGGGAAAGGCAGTTGGAAATAATCAGAAAACGTTTATTTCACGGAGTTTGTAATTTGTAAAGAAGAAATAGAGAATGAGATATTTTCAGATTTTATTTATTCTAATGACGCATTCCTTGAATGGTGGGTTGGTATAGGAGTAGGCATCTTGGTGGGGGAAGAGAAACCTACCCAAACCATACATCATTCCTAGCAGAAGCTTGGCAGGTATTTAGCAAAAGGAAATATCCTCCGGAGCTTATAATAATATGGGACTTCATTCAATGAAATCAGGTGTTTTAACCCTTAATGAGAAAAGCTGGAAGCCAAGTGACATGTTATTTTTCTTGCAAATTGCCCCACTTTTTATTCTCATTTTTTTCCAGATCTGTTGTTTACACGTGTTTGAATATGATTTCATTACCAAAATCATGGGATGATGTTGCATTTAAGAAATGACAGGGTATATTTACCATCTCCTTAATGTACTGATTAGTTAAGCCATTAGAATACCACCTAGAGTATCTTAAATAGTATTAGATTACATTACACTGAAATTCTGTGCCTGGGGTTTCTGTATAAACTTCTTTAGATTCTTATTATCTGGGTTCTGTTCGTAAGTGGAAGTCACTTACATTCTGGCTTTGTGCTAGCAGGTTTTGAGATTTTAATCTGATAATGTTATGCAGTGGGATGCAGTTATACTAGTATAAAGTTCTTATACTAGTTTTGTTTGTTCTGAGTGACAAATTAGTGATGGTTTTTGTATCCCAGTTCATATGTCTATGCTATGCCTTATGTGACTGAAAATTCCTTACAGTTTTCCTGAGCTTTTCTAGCTTAGCCCTTGCTTATCACCTGTGGAAGTTACCATACAGCAGCTGATGTTTAGTAACTTGTAATGTAATTGCCTCATGTTCGCCTTGGTCTGTGGCAAATGCCAAATAATTTGAGCAATAAGAAGCAGTGAATAGAAAGCTCATTTCTGTTAACAGCAAATTTTGTGGAGACCAGGAAACCCTTTGCCTTTTGAGGGATGGAAGGAGGGTGAGACTGACTCATTCTCCTGTGGGATCATCAGAATCTGTGGAATGCATGAGGGGAACAGAAAGCTGGTTGGGGATGTACCTCATGCAGTGAACTGGGGAAGTTTAACCAGAAGAAAAGCTTTTTGCATTTTTTTTCCCATATGATTAATGAGAATTTCAGACAGTCTCTCTGCATGTCTCCCTATCTCTCTCTTTCTTTCTTTTTCCTTTAACAGGGCAAAATAATATATATTTGCAGGAGAAGTAGTTTCACCCTACCAAGTTTCTTTATTATTATTATTTTTTTCCCCTTCCTCCTTCTCTTGATCAAGGGATTGCGGAGAGAAAAGAGCCATTGAATACTACAAACAAGATAAAAGAAACAGCATTTTTAGGAACCATTTTTGAACTATAACTTCCTCTCTGTGTTGGCCCTAGCAGAAAACATGTACACTGCAACGTCATACCTGCTACTGTGCCCAAGCAAATTTTGGGCAGTTCACAGCTCTTATTATGGACTATGATTCAGGCTGTTTTCTTCCTCCCTTCCACTGCCACTTGCCCACTCACACATTCTTTACACCAGTTAAGGTGTCTCGGTGGCTTTACCAGCTCACTTCAGATGAAACCAGAGACCCAGGCTCCCTGCGATGCAACCCAAGCCTCCTCTATCTAACCACGCTTCCTTTCGGAGACTGCTAAATATAGAGCCTCCGTCTCCTTGCCTGTAACTATTGCCTTAACCTCAAGGCTACACCCTCGTTCCAGGGTGGTCCTGGAGCAGCCCTGCTTGCCCTGGCCTTGGAGCCGTCCGCCTTTAGGGATGTCTGTCCCCGACAAGCCGTGCACGGCCACTCACTTTCCTCCCTTATGCCAGCGCAGCTGGGCTGTGGCAACCTCAGTGGAGAATGGATCTGGGTTAGAACAACCCCTCTGCTTTCCAGTGGTATTTTAAAGACTGGTTATTTCCTGGAGCCCTGTGCGGATTGAACTGAGCCCAGCTGTGGAGGGGGTGCAAGAGCAGCCTGAGTACAGAGCAGGAAATCTTTAAGTTGGCACTACTGCCAAAAAAGAAAGAGCCTGACAACTGCCTGTGAAGCAGCAGCATCAAAACTTGCTTCCTCTAAGGGCAGACCCACTGTGGGAGCCTGTTCTGTTGTAAATTGTCCTTGAGAGATCAGGTGCAGGCAATGACTGAAGCCAGCTGCATTTTAAGATGAGGATGGGAATGGTGAGTTTTGCTGTGGGAATGGTGAGTTCTGCTGCAGGAACTCAGGTATGTTGCATATAGCTGTGTATATGCTCCAACACATGCCTTGTGTTAGAGTGGAGGCATGTCCCCTTGCCCGGTGTGACAAAGGACGGACCAAGACTAATACACAAGATGCATTCACGAATGGTTAAAGTGAGTCATCCCCTACATCATCTAGTCCTGGCATAGGTGTCATCATTTGTCCTAGACTTGTAAATGCCTCTGTATGTTTTCAACTGTGCTCAGCAGAGTTGGCTGCATGCTCTCCAGCTTTGCTACTCTTCAATGATATCGGTGCACCATCTCTTGTCTCTCTATGCCACCCCTTCCTCGCCTTGCAATTTGCACTAAATCTAGTGTTGTTGGGTTTTTTGTTTTGTTTTTCAGAAAAATATCTGTAGAGCTAAATTTCCATCTTTGACTGTAGATAAAGGGGGAGCTGAATTAATGTCAGTGCATTCCAGTAACACTAATGCTAGAGCTTTAGACAGTAATTGTACTTGATCAGTCTAGAAGACAGGCTGGGATCCTGATCACTGACAGGAACAGTCACTTGCAGTGATTTCTGCTCTTCTGCTATTCAGCACAGCAATATGTAGTTGTAGACATGTTCTTCCTCTTTATGTAGATCAGAGACTTCAATTTTAGAAATTTGTGTTGTAGGGATGAATTCATGTTCTTGTGTTTTTTATGCGAGTTTTTTTTATTTAATGAAAAGAATTGTTACCTGTAATTATCAGTCACAGGTCTTGAAGAAGCCATTTTAAGTTTACACTGCTTTAGTTTGTTCTAGAACATGACCAAATAAGACTTCATGAAAAATTTCCTTGTTGGAACTTAAAGAAGAGATAATAGTGTGAGTGAACTCTAATTGGCCCTTATCAAAAGGGTGAGATTGGATCACAAGGATAATATTGGATTCTTGTCAAGTGCAGGGATATTTTTAAGGATAGTAAAACTTATGTCCATACATTGGCTGGCCT
Organism: Tinamus guttatus; assembly: GCF_000705375.1. The sequence goes on along the minus strand of NW_010584061.1, from coordinate 23,994 downwards.
TATAGATACTTTTTTCTTGCTATTTTACTGAAATGCTCTCGATATAATAAGTTTGACCATGTCCCTAGAAGGCATTACGCTGTTTGAACTTTGTTCCCTGGAGTGCCAATACCTGACGTGCATGAGGTTAATCCCACTGGCATTTTGTTGGAGCTTTGCTTGCATAGTTTTCCTTGCTACTTGGTGTGTTTTGTGTCTGAAGTGAGGGTGGAAAGGAATGTTTCTGAGCATTCACTTTTCAGCATTTACTAAAACTAATGTTACACTTGGTGGCACTTACAAATTAACCAGAAGATTGAGTGTGTTTTTCTTCTCCACTGAGATCTTACATGAGACTTTATTACTACAAGCCATTCCTGATGCCGGGGGAGAGGCTGACTTGGTGCTCATTCTGAATGTAAATTGTACACGGTCAAGGTGTTACAGGCTTCTGGGTTTTGTTTTGCTTTTTACTTTCTAAATCTGATCATCAATTTGAAATCTGCTTAAGGGCACTGCAGCAAGAACCAATTATAAAATTATACAAGGAGAAGAGAATCCTCCCAAAAGTCAGGTATGACAGAGATCACAGACACGGGAATGGATTATAGCTGTTTTTTTTACCTTCAAAGTCTGCAGGAAATAAAAATGACAGTGAAAAGAAAATTGATTTTGTTGCAGACTTGTTGCTTTTATTTTTTTGCACCTACTTGCCTCATTTTGCTGTAGAAGGGGAATATTCTGCCTCTTGTGAATAAGGCCTTGGACTTGAATTTTTTCCAAGTCCTAAGGTGAGTTGCCATGGCTTATCATGGCCTGCTAATGGCACAATTAAGCTGCTGTTGCTTTATTTGCAAAGGGTCTGTCTTGTGAAGCACTGACTGAAAGTGATCTAAAACCTTTTATGGGAAAATGTAATGCATACATGAAAGTAAACATCCTTGTAGGGAAGTAAATGGGAAAACTCATGGTTTAGAGAAAATGAGTGAGGTCTATGTGGATGTTCAGGTGTTTTTTTTTTTTTTTTCTAAATTGATATAAACATTATTTGGAGGTTTTTTTTGTGTGTGTTATCAGAAGTAGTTAGGGAAACCAGTTTTGTTCAACCTTTAAGGTCTATGATTGTAGCAACCTTATGTATGAGACAGCTGATAGGTATATTGTTTTTGCAGGAGTTCCACACACAGCAGTGTGCTTCATTAAGTGTCTTGTTTATCAATACTTCTTGTTTGTTTTTGTAATAATAGAATTTTGTGGTTTAGAAATAAGTTATGTCATTGCTTAGAACAAAAATGGCATGATAACATTTTTTCAGTATTTCCCTTCAAGTTTCATAGGATTGCTTTCATCTCTGATCAAAGCATCATCAACAATTTTATATGAATGAGAGTTACTCCCTGTGTTTGAAGAAAATACTTAAGACTGCCTCATCCAAAAGAAATGGGGAGAATTGCTGTGCCTGCTTAGTGCTGCTGTCACTTTAGCTCATCTTTCCTTCCACCTGGGGTTGGAAAAATTGAGACTGTAAGATCCGTTTTGGATCAGGAGGACTGTTTTTTAAGTTTGGGCTGTTTTTCACATTTCTGTAACTACTAGATCATCAGGCTACAGAGTAATAGAATAATTTATAACTAACTCATTGCCCCAGTGCTGTTGGTCAGCATAATGCTATTCTTGAACACAAAGTATAAACTTTTTTGTGTGTTTTAATGGGCTTGTTTGTTTTCAGGAATCTACATGAATGTTTAAAAAATATGAAAATTATTAAATGCTTCAAAGAATGAGCCAGGTTTTGCTAATGTGTGTAAAAAGTTTCCCATTAATGTTCTGCTGCTGTGATTGCAGACCATAAATGCTTCATTAGTATAAAACATGCTGGGTGTATGTAATGCATCTGCTTAAATAGTTTCTTTGTTTTTGTCCTTTTTATTAGTCATTTATTTGCCATGCAGCCCATGAAGGAAGGGAATGAAATATAATAAGGGTCATATCCAAAGCTGTAGAAGGAAGTAAACTTAATGAGAGTAATTTATTTGAAGTGTAATAGTAGATGCAAAGGTCTAATACAAAGCAGGTTTTGGCAACACATGTATTGAAATGCTAGCTTGCAAGCAGATGATTATTACCTTTATTAAAAAGAAGAAAAAAAAAAAAAAAAAGAATTTTCTCCTGGAAGTTTATTCTTGATTGATTCTATTCTAAATCGACGTTTGATATATGATGTCACATTTTTTTTCCTAATTTATTACATGCTGTCGGTCAGAAATTCAAACCTAGAAATGCTGTCCACATCATAACTCTTTATCAAACATCAATGTTAGAACTGTGAGTTAGCCAGGGATGTCTTTGAAGATATTCCCTAGTAGCAATCTCATCAGCTATATTAAGACCTTAGTTGGAAATTATAGGAAAAACTCCATTAGTAATTATGAAATCAGTTTATATTGTGTTTAGCAAATATTACCTGGTAAGGTATAGAGCTTATTGCATTTTTATACTTCCATGAATATTTGGAGTTTTAGAAGTACAGCCGGTTTTATATCAAGAGCTTAAGTTTGATCTGCTTCTGCAATAGCAGGTTTCTGTTGTGTAAAGAACACATAAACTTTGTCTATGTTGCTTTGTATTTACAGCAAGTTTACACTATATTTCTTTGCAGGATTGATCCAAACAGGAAAACTTTAAATACAAATCTGAAATGTTTCCTTGCACTTTAGTGCTTCAGAATACCAATTGCTAATTTGCTCCCACTTGCACATGGATGCTAAATATAAAAGTTGTCAAATATCTCAACTGCCTGACTGCTCTGTCAGACTCCAAAGCGGGTGGATGTTAGTGCATCTTTTCTGTTCCCTCACAAGGGAAATGCCCAAGGGACGAGCTGGGAGCAGGTGTCTCCAGCGCTGTGGAGCTAAGAGTTGATGAGCCCCATGCAGGTGGGAAGGAGGGGTGCTGCAGGTGGGAAGGAAGGGTGCTGCAGGTGGGAAGGAAGGGTGCTGCAGGTGGGGGTGGCTCCCTCCCTTTACCGTGAGGAAGGGGCAACACGATGTCCCTGGGCTGTTCTGCTCCCTTTCATTGATGCTGCACTAAAGAAGCGTGGGTGAGTCGAGCAGGAGCTGCTGCAGGGACTGTGTTTTGGGGGTTTCCTTAGGGTTCAGCTGACTCTTGCAAGAAGAGCCTGAGGGCTCTTCTTTTGGTAGGTGCCTGTTGTTTGGCCTCACTGAGGACAGACTTCAGGAATGAAAGTGCGTAACTACTTTAGGGAGTTTTAAAACCTGTTGCACCCTGGCTGATACAGAAATCCAAGGAATATCAGGGCTTGTGCCTCTTCTCTCCCGCCGCAGGCCAAGTGTGTTTCTGAAATATGAAAAATCCTGTGGAGAAATGTTAGTTAGGTGAACCCATTGTCATCCTGTAGAGCAAATAGTGAGTATTTTGGCAAAAGGATGGGAAGGTGGGGAGGATGTGCACATGTTTCTTTATGCATTTAAATTAAATTAAAATTGGAAGGTTAACTGAGGTTTCTCGGTTGTAAAGAGCAGTGGGAGGCAGATAAACGTCCTTTAATACATGTCCTAGTTTGTAGAAAAGAAAGATCTTGCAAGGAGAAACTGAGGGAGCGGGGGGCTTTTTTGGCCTGGAAATGAAAATGGCTTGGGGGGAGTTGGAGGCAGCAGAATACACCTTCTAGAAGGATGAGGAGCTGGAAACGGCCTCTTCTCAGCAACACAAAAACACATGAGTTGGTGGCAGTGTTCCAGGCTACAGTAAGGGAAATTGTGACTAAATATAAGGAGAAAAATGAGAATAGAAAACACTGGAACAGGGGTATGGCATATCCATCATTACGGGTATCCACAACTTCGCAAGACAAGGCCCTGAGCAACCAGATTGGACTTTGAAGTTGGGCCTCCTGACAGACAAGTGATCTGTAGAGGTGTCCTGATGTAAATTGTTCTGCAGTTTTTATGATTTGTTCAGTGCTGCTGCTATTCATAATGTTAATTGTAGTACAGCATATGCAGCAGGTTTATTAATACAGCTAGTAGATATGTTTCAGCAGAATTATTCTGACCAGTATGCTGGTTCCCATGTGAGGGTGCAAGAAAAAAAAGTCACTTTATGGCTTTTTTTGATCCTTTCATTAATCTTGCTGAGGTGGCTTAGTACCTCTGGCATGTAAAACAATGAAAGTTTAATTATTTTGTATGCAGAGGGGAGTAGGTTGAAGATTTAAGAGTTGGAAATGGTGGCCCTTCCCTTGGAAGGGAATGAATGACTTACTGACTGCTTCTCCTGAGCACAGTATTCTTGGTTCTTTATTTAGGTCTCTGCCGTGAAGTGTGGACTTTCCTTGAAAGCAATTACTTTGCAATACTTGTAAGAGAACTTGGAGAATTGTGCGTGGCATCAAACTTTCATTTGGTAGCTTTTTTTTTTTTTTTTTTTCTCCTTCTGATCCTATAGCCTAATTTTATTTTATTTTTTTTTTTATGCATGAGGCACTCAGTAAAGTGTTTTCAGGTGATGGAGTTTAAATCTTAACGTATGTTTTAAAAGCACACAGCAAGAAGAAATAACTAGGCAGGAAAGTCTAGTTGAACTGAACAAGCTCTGTAGTTATTGAATGGTTTGAATGACAGCAAGTCCAAAACCAGTCCATCTCTTTCCAGCCCTTCTCTCTGCAGTTCAGTGACTTATGATACTGCTCTGGTTTTCCCAGAGGCCATATTTAAAAACCATATTTGGGGTTATTAACTTTTTCGTAAAGAGAATAAGCTTTACTTAATGATACAAGTAGAACCCATTTGCTGTGGGAGCAGGTCCACGGGAGTATTGCTGCCTTTCTAAAAGCCAGTAATGGATTGCACCTGGGTTGACTGAATAGGTGGGGGAAGTGCTAAATCTCAGGTATTGCATTTGCATTTTTTTTTCTACTGGAAGTAGGTGCTTTCATTACAAATTGTTCCCCAGTAATAATAATAAATAAAAAAAAAAACTTGGCAATCACTAGAACTTGAGGTTGCAGTTTCCTCTCTAAATTTGCATATCTTTTATTTTAGGGTTTTGTCTATTTCTGTGAACTTATGCAAGGCCAGCTCTGGCTGGCTCATGTGGGATTAATTAGCATGCTTTCTGAGAGGCCTGACCTATACTCCACAGAATTATCGAGTTTCTTAGAGAATAAGCACTGCTTTTTACAGGAGCAGAACCATTACAGAGCACTGTTATAACTCCATTTAAAAAAAAAAGGGGGGGGGGGAACAACCCCCCAAAACCATGCTGCTATGACTTATTCAAAGTTGTTTTGTAATCAGGATTATCCCACTGTAACAGTGGCTTCGCAGGTCAGATAAAGGAAGAACTTTTTTTTATTTTATTTTATTTTATTTTATTTTATTTTATTTTTTTACTTTCAGCGATCGGTGATCCTCTTGTGTAGTGAGTTGCTTGGCCTTAGCCATTTGACTAGCTTTAAGAGTTTTAAGTCACTTTATGTTGCTGCTATCTAAGTAGACAGTCTTCTCCAGAAGACCGTGTAAAATTTTTCTAAAATAGAAACAAAAGACAACAGTGCTGGGAAAGAGCGTGAAGTATGATGGGTACTCTGAGTGGTCGTGCATCACTCTGCAGAGGTGTCACCTGCTTAAGGACTTGTATAAATTGGAATGCATTTCTGTTATATAAAAGATGCAGCAAAAAGCTCCTTTAAAAACATGAGAGAAACTCAGTTGCTGTAAACTTTTCATCTGCATATGAAGGACCACATTTCTGGGTATAACAGTACAGCTTTATTAGCATCAGGGAGGATTTCCTGGAGTAAGAAAGAATTGAATTCTACAGGGTTTCTGTCACTATTGATGCTGCAAAGTAGCATGGTAAATGCTCCCACAATATTCCCAAGAAAAATGCATAGTGTTATTGAAATCAGATGTAAGTGTCAAAGCTATATCTCTGGCCTCGGTTGGGGGAAGTTAGCAAAATTCATGAATTATTATGACAATGCAACAGTTTTGAAATTGTGCTAACTTGACATGTTTCTAAGAAATTGAGAAAGGTGGTTGCACCTGCATTTTTGAAGAGGTGAATGAGATTTGAATAAAGAAGAATCAAAGTATTACCTGAAAATCATCATGTTATTTTATAGAACAGGGAAAGATGTTTAATTCTGTCATAGTCACTGGAGAAGAGCAATTCCTAGTTAATTTTGCCAGCTGCTGAAAGAACAAGGATCTTGGCCTCTTAACTCTATCATGCCTTATTTAAAGAGATTGTCCCAACTCTCTATTTCATATTGAGACCAAAAGTCTATGCAGACTGCTAAGGTGTAAACACACTCTAGAGAAGGTCAACTGTGAACCAGTGAAATGGCAAATTTCAAGGCAGTTTAAAAAAAAAAAAAAAAAAAAAAAAAGAGAGAGAGAGATTTTTTACTCTGCAAATTCCCAAGATGCTCACATGGCTTTTCTCTGCCCCTGTGCTTCAGTACTTTGGATAACCAAATGCGTGTCTTCCCTAATGCTTTCTGTCTTAGCTCTGAATAGCCTATAAAATGTTAATACATTCATCATTGTCTAAAAAGTAGTTACTGAATGGAAGACTGATATTCTTTCAACAACTGTGAAAATGTATTTGTTTTGAGGGCTGCATATCTTGGAATAAATTTTTCATTAAATACTGTCATGAATGATGTATTTAACTAGTAGAGCAGGTCAATAATCTTTAGAATTAAATTTCCTGTGTGTGTGTTTTTTTTTTTTAGTTGTAAGTTCTGTATTTCTATGGTGAATAGTTTGTTAAGCATGTAATGCTATAGACTATTCATATAGTCTGTTATGAATGCCTTATTAAATAACTAGTAAATAAATGCATTTATTGAATTAACTTAATCTATTGCATTTATGTATTTAAAAGGATTTCACAGTTTGTTATAAATGATTCATTGAACATGTGTAAACTGTTTTTTAACTGTGTTCTGTCTTGTAAAATGAATGTATTGCCAGTAGGGGGTTGGTATTGCTAGCAGTTGGTAAACTGAGCACTGTTGTAGGTTACTGAACATCATCTGAATATGTTTGTTTATGCATGACTCTTTAGAAGTGAATGGATGATTTTTAAAACATTAAATTTGGTCTGCAGCATATGGTACTTTTGTAGTTCACATTTTCTAGTGAAAGTCTTATGTGGGAATTTGTCCCTTATGATATACTGTTGTCTTTTCCTTAAGCAGCCGGAATGAACACCAAGAGTGGAAAAGATAGTTATGTAACACCTACTTTATAGGAACCATCAACCTAGGAAGGCAAGACATGTAGTATTAGAGAATAACACTCTGAAAATTATCCTGCCTTAGATTTTGTCCTTAGAGAAGGGTCATAGTATGGGGTGCTTGAACTTTCTTAAAAGATTGGGACTTGGAAGTGGGTTTCCTACCTTTCTCTGAATGTCACTCCCTTCCTCTTTCTTTCCTGTGTAGTATGCATGCCAGCAAAGATAACTGATTTTCTGATATAACTGGTAGAGTGATCTTTAAGAAAGGAATAAATAGGGCATATTCCTACATTGAAGCTGATGTTTATGGTTGTTGCTAATGTCACTGGCAGCTGGGCTGTGAATAAGCAAAAATGCTAGTTTGTCAGGTAGAGATGTATTGGAGAAGGGAATGAGAGCCTGGAGCAGAGAAATGACCTATAGACATTCAAAAGCAGAAGAGGAAAACGGCCTGGGAGCAGCCTGGTGATGGTTTTGGGTCAAGGTCCATGTTGCTTTCTAGCACTCCTGCTTTTATTTTATTTGTTTGATTTTCCAGCAGTGGCATGAATATGTTCAATTTTTACTTCCCTTGGGCAACCCTCAAACTGTTTTGCTTCTCAGCCAGTTGAATGTTATCGCGATGCCAGCAAGCTCTTATCCTGCCTGGAGACTGACTGGGTCTGACAGAGCCTTGTGAACATGGACGGGTATGTGTGGCTGGCACCTGAGAACTCTTAACCATACTGTGGATGCAAAAATCACTTTATAGGCATTATAAAACTCTTTGAAAGGCTTTGACTGCAGCAAAGATAAGGGATTGTATAATGCATTATACTGCAGATTGCAGTATAATATACCAATATTATAAATGTTAGTAATGAGTATCATCAGAAATCTTTGATGAAATTACTCACCAAATGCACAGTTCCATGTGTATTGTTTTTTAAACTGAAAAATGATGAGAAGTAATTCAGTTGTAGAGTGGAAACCTAGATGAATGTCAAAACTAAGTGACTGTGTAGACGATGTGGGTGCACACCATCTTATAAGACATCTTATTAGGTTCTCTCATTTTGTGACTGAGTAGTTTAATAATTTTGGTTTGTTAAACCCGAAGATTAATTCTGCCTCTTCCCTGCTGTGTTGCCGTTGCTGTTTGCAAAATCTGCTTTCTTTCTGATTCAGCAAATGAATGTGCAAAACACTATTTTTTTGTCTCCTTGGATAGCAAAAGACAAATGCTGTAACCATCTACTCACCATGACAATTATGGGCTTGAGCCAGAGCTCACTAAAGTCAATGGAAAGAATTTCATTGACTTAACTGGGTCTTAATGCAATTCTCCTGCTAGCAGGAAAGGGAAGGAAATCAATGGGATAAGAAGTCATGCATGTCAGATATTACATGAAAAAAATATTTGTGCCTGGTACATTGGGAGATTTGTCAGCTTGTGTTAGCAGCACTGTCAACACAACCATGTGTGCACCAGTCTTTGCAACACATTGACATGTTTTGGAATGCTTTGGGTTATGTTGATCTTTGCGAGTTAGATTGATTTCTTTACCCCTATCTCAGAAGACCCTGATCCTTGTTTTATGCTCCTGTCTCACTTCAACCCTCCCTTTGTGACTGTGGTATTGGCAAATACAATGATAAGATCCCTTTTGCTACAGACCTACCTGCAGTTTTCATTTTCTATTTTATTTGCAGCCACTTTGTTCTTCACTAGCTATACTTTGTGGGCAGCTCACCATATTCTACAAAAACAAACAAACAAAAAAAAAAACACAAAAAACCCTGTGAAAACTGCATTTTTTTATGTATGAGGATTAACCTGGTTGCTAATAATTTGGAGAAAAGGCACTTTGAAGCAGATACAACCCATGAGCATGTTGACATCCATCATGTGAAAACTCTTGGGCTCCATCATAAAGTAAAATGGTAAAATCTGCAATGTTTCTACCTGTCCAGTGCCCAGCAGAAATGATCTACATCATGATGGCCTCCCTCTCAAAAACATGGATATGTTTTTGTAATCTCAAAAACATGGATATGTTTTTGTAGCTTGTTGCTATCTGCCTGGGAGTCTGGTTAGAGGCACAAGGAGGTTATCTGCAGCAATCCACTGTGGCTGTCCAAACCCAGCATGAGCTGGCTACCAGGCAGCTGAAAAGGAGCCACACCAACTTGCCACCAAATATTTGCCTCTGCATAGGACTGAAAGGTGTGAAGTCAGGTCCTGCCAGGACTGATAAGATTGGGCATAAACCATTAGAGATGGCATCGTGTTGTCTTAAAGGTCTTGAATATAAAGAATACTTACAAGATTGCTAGTCCAATTTAACTTCTCATTTTCATCTCATCTCGCTTCATGTTTTTGAAAAGCAATTTAAGCATTTCAGCCCATGTTGACAAGTGTACTTGGTGTCTGATTTCCGTTTCTTCCAGTGAGAATTTAGGGCATAGAAGTCTTGGAGTTATTTAGTAGGATTTTGGTGCCTCTGAGTTGCTGTTCAAATGTCTTACCTGAAGTGGCTTATTTCAAATAAGAGAATTTAAACAGATACAGATTAAATGAAGCATTTTTCAGCTGCAGTTCTGGGCGTTTTGTGAAGTGAGCCAAGCAGAGCTGAACCTCCCATTTGTGCTTCTTTGCAGGAGTTTTAGGCAGTGCAAGGTTTGTGCTGATCCAGCATGCTGCTACTCCTAATAGGGACTTCTGAATATTATTGTAATAATAAAGATGACATTGTAATAATAAAGATGTAATGATACAAGAGTGTTTATGGTAGGTGACCTAAAAGGCCCTCTTGGCAGCAGTGTAGGACCACAGCAGGCACGAGGCAGCGCTTGCTGCACGTCCCTGCCCCGCATCCCGCAGCTTGCAGCTCAAGGGTCAGCTGAACCAGCAGCTCTGTAGCTCTTAATTACCTGCTCTCCTGAACTGGTGGAGTTTTCTCATGAACTCACATAAACTCGTGGCATCGCCAGTGTGCTGCGGCAAGGGGCTCTGCAGCTCAAATGAGCAGCTCACACAAAGACCTCCTCCAGCTTCAGTTGATCCCCCCCTTCTTGTATTGAAAGAGATGATGAGAAATCACCCCTGCTTAGCTTCTCAGCATCTCTCCAAATACTGCCTACCTAGGGGGAAGGAAGAGAAGTCTGAGCTCCTGTTCACTACATATAGTGAAGCTGCTCTTCGGGTAAAGACTTGGTAGTTTGTAAACTTATTTTAGCTGGTTTTTGGTTGCAGAAAGCACAAATTTGAACAATCATCATTGAACAAATTTGGCAGTCATCTAGATACCATTTCTTTGATTTGTAGAGGGATTATTGCTGTTAAAGACATAAATGTGGCTGTTAAGAGTTGAAGTTTGTTAAAAGAGTGGAAATTTGTTTGTCTGTTGCTATGCTAGTGGCCTGTGTTCTGATTACCCAAGTATTGGGCTGAGAGATGGGAAGTTAATGCATTTTAAAGCTCATTCATGTTATTTTTCCAAACTCAAGCCAATATGGTTGCGTTTTTTTAAATAATAAAGTAATCACTCCTTGCATATTTTAACATGAGACTCAACCAGAGAGTATTTTATAAACATGGAAGGGTATTATATAATTTTTTTACTAGTAACTTGTTTTTGTGTTTTTATTATTTTTGAAATGTTAATAGTTGTGATAATGCCCCATGTTGGAGTAAGCCCATCCATACCTGCTTAAGGAGATTTTTTAATAAATGGTGGAGAATTAGGAAGGCTGTGAGCTTAAATAATAGTGAGTATTTTGCAATGTTCAACAGGGAACATTGCCCCTTTCAGCAAGGAGTATCCACAATGTTCCCTCTGTCTCTTCAAGTCAGTTTTTGGTTGGAGAAATGCAGTTTCTAATTTCTTAGGTGCTTCACGCCTAGACATAAATACAAAGATAAGCATCAATATCTGTTGTCCATGAGCAATGGTTCGTAACCTTCTGTTGTCTAAAAATGTACATGTATTCTTTTTTAATTTATTTTTACCTCTTAAGAGTTTAAAAAGACACACTTTTCAAAGCATTCCAAACTCTTAACATTTCAGTCAGCAGATTAGACAAATTGAAACAGATTACAGAGAATTGAACCTTTCTGCTGTGAAATCAGCCTTCAGTCAGGTACTAATTCAATACTGGATCATGTGTTTGGTGGAAGAATATCACTGACGAGAAATCTAATTCTAAAAAAAAAAGGTGGAGAGCATCTTTGAAATAATGTAGGAGTGTGGTAGTTAACATCCCTGCTCAGCCAGTGTCCTGTCTGAAGTTTTCTGGTCCAATCCAAATGTTCTCTATTCCATTTAGATAACACTATATAGTTGTATTTTTACTATATGGCATGGCAAGTACAGTTTTATTAAAACATAGGAGAAGTGTATTCAATTTGTTTCTCTGTGGATGGAGTCAAGTGATATCACCTCTCTTGGTCTTACCATTTCTATCGTCTGTCCTTGTCACACTGAGTTGCAAAGAGAGGTAGGAAAAAAAAATATAAAAAGAAGAAAAAAAAGTCTGATGAAAGTTTTGGGAATAGAACAAGTTCAAAATAGTGCATTTTCTTTTTTCCATCTTGCCTATGCAGGCTGTATATCTCTTTTGCAAGAGGGCATACAGAAACAGCAGAAGTTCGTTGTGAGGCTTTACATTCCTTAAGAAAGGAATGGAGCAGTTCCAAGTCCTTTCTATTACTTCAAAGTCTTCACCTGGCAAGGCATGACCTATTCTTTTTATTTGCCTGCTCTAAAGCTCATTCAAAGCAACATGAGGGGCTCAAGAAGAGCTGCCCTTTAACCTGCCTTTGCAATGCAAATCCTTTTTTTTATGGGTTTTAAGGTGTCGCAATTTTCGGATGAAGAATGGTTGGCAGGGTTTTTGCTTTGTACTGTAAAGAAGCACAGGGAGCATGACAGGTTTAGCTGTTTTAATTTCACATGGTAGCAAGAATCAGCCCCATGCTGACAATCCAGGAGCCTTCACGTGTGTTGTGTTGGAGTCCAGAGCTCTCCTCTTGCTATGACAGGGGATGCTTTTGGAGGTATCACTTCTTCCACTACAAAAACATAAAAGTAGCTGTCGTGGTTTAAAAAACAAACAAACAAAAAACAAAACCAAAAAACCTGTAGGTGTCTCAAACCCATAACCAATACATCAAGAGTTAGTTAAACCTACAAATTACAGTTGGTTTGGGGGTTTTGTTTGTCAACTGCAGAATTGCTAAAGGGCCATAGGGACCAGTTAGGGCAATTGCAAAAGAGATTTGATAACTGGGCTTTCAATTACTCCTTTTAGTTGGCTTTCCAGGAAGGGGGACTCTTGTGCCCAGTCAGAGCACTAACTAAAACTCCAATAGCCAAGTTTTTGTCACTAGGCTCATTGAAAGCTTGGATTTCCATTTTAGCTGATCAATTTAAAGTATGCAGTATCTGTGTGGAATTGTAGGTCAGCTGGAGCTTATGGTGCAGAGAAGTTGAGAAGAGCCTGTTCCAAGTAGCTCCCTGTGCAGTCGATAGTCCTCTATGTGAGACAGCGTTGGAAGGCTTTACATTTCTGCAGCAGAAAGGAAAATAAAGTAATACATACTACTTTAATTTACTGTAATGCATCTTAACTTTTAAGATTTATGATATTTCTAGCCATTTGTAGGGACAGGGGATGCCTGCCTGTATAAGCTGGAAAAGTTTCATAATACTTAGAAAATACGGACTCTAATTCTATTAATCTTGAGATGATGGCAGAGGTCTCAGTGAAGCTTGTGGCTCCTGCAGTCAGTATTTACTTACAGCTTGAAGATGGCACATTCATTATTTCTTTTCTGCAAAATCTCTTTTTTGTTGTTTCAAGTCACGCTCCCTGAATAGGCTGCATCTGGGGTCTTGGAAGGGCTTATTTTCCAGTTAGGCTATGTGTTTCCACTTGGCAGTCTTACGGTGACCTTTATCTGACCAAATCTTAAGCTTTTCCTTAATTCTGAACAATCAAATGTTTCTTCCTTTGGAGCCTCTGACTCCATTCAGTTTCACTGACCTAGATTTTGCTGGTTGGGATTGACTGCTGGGATGATCTAAGCTATCGCTTATTAAACCCTAAAACTCCCTCCTAAAATTATTTCTTAACTCCTTGCTTAAAATATTGCTGGGAGAGACAAACTCGGATGATTTTTTTTTAACCTCTCTCGGAAGGAAAAGTGAGGTTAATCTAACTTGGATCTTGCTTAGAAAAGAAATAAATACAAGTGTAAATTGCATTTGCTGAGGCAGAAAACCTACGAGAGCTGTGACAGCTCCATGCCTTGAGCTGCAGGAGACCTGAGGCTGGGGAAATTGTTCTTCAGGCAATTGGTATGTGAGCTGGTGACAGTGGCACTGCTGGGCTTTAAAAATGTTTGTGGAAAAAGCAGTGGGTGCTGTTTGCAGTGCCTGTCAATCCCCTAAATCCTGGAGGAATAGCGTGGATTTGGAGATGTTCCAGAGCTGCTGTGTGTTGCAGAGTGATTTTTTTATTATTATTATTTTTTATTTCTACTGTTGGAACTGAGAGGAATGGGAACTCTCAGCAGCTGAGACAGCAGTCGTAGGCTGCCATATGTAGGGAAGCCATTGCATTTCTCTTCTTATTTTTCTCTTTGCCTCAAGCTGCAAGCAAAAGCAGGAAGCCATTTTCTAAGCAAGTTAAAATATCGCTGTGATGCTCAGGTGATCAAAATCTGTTGCAAATAAAGTGTGAAATTTCTGAGGGCATGATTTACAGTTTAGTAGATGGATTGAATTTCTGTCTTGTGGAAAGAGGCAAGATGATAAATTTGCTAATAAAAAGCGAGAATTCACTGTTTCTGTCAAAAATAGTTTACATATGCTATTATCTGCCTACCAGGGTTCACACAGGGAACACTGAATCTAAATATTATCATGGTCTAAAGAAGAAGCATGTAGTAAAGGAGGAAGGATATGCATATGAAAGAAATATAAATATATAATATGTAAATATCTGACTGCTCCCAGCCCACCTTGAGCTGGCTTATGATAGCGGGAAAGGACCTAGGCACAGAGAAAAGACTGTTAAAGGGGTAGTAGTCCTGGGTTTGTTCCTTTATAGCCCATAGGCAGCATTGCCGGCACTTAGAGAAAGGCTTTGTGAAATTTGGTGGTGTTAAATAAGTCTGTTGGATAGCTGGAAAGGCCGTGAGTGGGTCTGCCATATGCATGCTGTTAAAATAGGTAACACCCTTTGTTTTAAATAGCCTTTGAAATGCCATGGTCTCTGCAAACAGTATTTTCTCTGCTGGAGTGCCATTGGTGACAGTTAACATCGATGGTAATATCATACCAAACCTCTGGGGTAGCTGTGCGTTTGACTCACTGTACCCAGTCACTGTAACGTGTTGGCTGGAGTTGATCATTTTTCTGCATCTTCATTTGTGCTAGAAGAGCCCATACTCAATTTTAGCTGTTTTCTATCGTATTTTCATGGTTAGCCTCTTGTCTGAACAAATGTCCATGTTGTCTCAGTAATTTTGTGTCTCTGTCTGACTTCATTGTCTTTTTTGTACATGGATGCAGACAGTCACAGAATTTGAATTTTCTTCTAGCTTTATGTAACCGCTTAATTATTCCACAGCACAACAGTCTGTTTTCCTCTGTCAAGGATAATTAAAGCAGAATTAGAAGTTCTGATGTTTCATATTTGATTTTTATACTGTTCTCATTTTTTAACCTCTTTCCTGTAGAAACTCCTTGAAGCACAAGGCAGAAATAAAGGCAGTTGCGCATCAACAGGCCAGTTTAGCATTCTAACCTGGATGTTTTAGGAATTCTCTCCTTCGTGTATAAGGAATGATTGTCTTTCCTCTTACTCTCACTTAGCGTGGACAGTGCCATTTCTGATAACAGTAGTTTCTCGGCCCCATCAAGATACTTTAGCTATTTTGTGAAAACATATGCAGAACTAATCATATAATATCTGACCAAAAATACAAAACCAGCTAAGAGAGGAAAAACATGACCTGCTGGGAGCTTACTAAGTGGCATCAGGAACTTTGCATGTCTGCCTAGAGAAAGAGGTCATTTCTACTGTGCTTTCTCTGCAGTCAAACCTGAGGTAATATGGTCCAATTTGGAGTCTACTGTCAGTAGTATTTTAATATAACAGTGTGGTAACAGATAAACATATTTGAAGTGACATCTGCTGCTAAAGATGATGGAATTTGGAAAATTTAGGTGTTTACTGATTCAGATTTAGGCATTTTGCTACGTTTTCAATAGGGAATTGGGCAGCTCACGATTGCTAATGATTGCCCCTGTTGTTTAAGGAAGAGAGAGAGCAAAAGCGTGTCTGTGGCTAGACAGCTTTTAAAGATGTAAGCAGTATGATGATAAAGCTCATAAAATTCACAACCCAACATGTGCAGCATAATGATTAGAAGGCAGCTAAGCCCTTCTTGTCAACCTTTTAGCTAAAAGGGAGTGGAAAAAAAAGTCTGCATTTGTAAGCAACATGGCAGCATTTTAACCAAGAGATGAATGTCAGCATTTCCATAAATCTCCAATTTAGAAAATTAAAATACTATGGGGACCACAAAGGGCTGGAGCTGATGACTAGTTTCAGCTCTGTGCTGCTGTAGAAGACGGGCTGTCAAGGACGTTCAGTTTAATTGCTAGGGGAAGGCAAACAGAGAATTAAAAGAATAAGTAACATGGGTGATGAGGTTTCATATTCTACGTGGATTCAACTTGTGAACTCTTCTCCCTTTTTCATCTTCCTACCTTTTCTTTAGATCTTTCCATCTGCCTCTCAGTGCATTTGCTTTTACCCTCTCTTTCCGCAGTAGCTCTGGTCGGCTCCAATTCTGGTAATTATGGCATTTCTAACGGGCAATATGTGCATTTTCCATAGGAAGCCTGGCCTCACTCTGACTGCTGCCATTTGTGGCTTTTAATGAGCACCTGCTGACTCGAAATCTGTGGCATTAGTCAATATGTTACCTTGGGGCGAGCGGCTGCAGCGTTTTTTCGGTTTTCATCTTCCTTGGTGTCAAATGATGCTTTCCTAGTGACGTTCCAGTGTAAATAGGCCATTATTTTCTGGAAACCTCCCATTGCAAACTGCTTGATTTGAAGCTGCGCAGTGAAAAGTTCACTGATTCACCCCACTCACCTCTCACTGTGTGTGTGCGCCTTTTTTTTTTTTTTTTCTCTCCCTTGTTCTCTCCTATCAGCTCAGTGTTAGTTGATGTTTTCTTACTTTTTATTAGGGTCCGGTATATGTTGGTGTTCCAACCTTGAGGAAAACTGACTCCCGCATCGCTCAGTAAGGCTGGTAAACTTTAGACAAAACTTCACATTTTTAAGGCAAGACAGGAAATGGATTATCTTACACTGATTTGATTTTGACGTTTCCTGCTCATATGCCCATGAAAATAAAAATCCATTAGAAAGATTGAAAGAGAAAAATAAATTTCGGAAAACAGGTACAGCTGTGAGCTGATAAGACAATGTAATTATGTTGCACAGTTTATACCCGCTGCTTGCAGGCTTTACTGTTGTGCGCAGGGTAATATGTGTCGGGTTTCCCACAAGAGGGCACTCTTGGAATTTTAAAAGAAATACTAAGAACTCTTGAGGCATTTTTTTTAGCACTGGTTTTTAATATGCAAATTTCAAAGCTAACATGATTTCCTACTGGATTCAGTTTTATACCTGGAGAAGTGTCTCTTCTTTCTGTGTTCACCCTCATAGTAATCAGTGTGTCTACTGATATTAGAACTTTTAACCGCTAAATCCACTTAATGAGAAGGGATGATTGGCAACAAATTTGAACAACATAACTGAAGATTCTGATAAGAGCTATGTAAGTAATGGGTAATTTTACCTCCCTATAAGGTGTAATATTTGAATGGTGTCAGATTGAAATATGGCCTAATTTTGGGTTACTGACAAAGCAAATTCTTACATTGGTTGAGTAATACTGTATTTATAGTATCTGGAGAAAAGCATCTGGTTTTAGGCTAATGTACAGAAAATCTGATAAAACCGAGAATTTCTGCAGGAAATCTCTGTGGAATGTTTTTCCAAAAGGGATTTTACAGTGTAAGGGAGCCTGTTCAGCCAAGATCACTATGTTGGGTACACTTCAAATACAGGATAGATCCAGCCTGTAGCTGCAGAGCTTATGATGCAGTAATAAAGTAAAGCGATAAATTTGTGAGAGATGGAGGATCCTTTTCTTACCTAGTTTATCTCATCTGTTATAATTTATGTATAATGAGTTTTGATTGCTCGCTGGTGCCACAGGGATTCAGACTGGGTAACATAAAGGTGAAAGGCTGTATAAGTCATTCACATCACCCCCTTATATCCATTTTAATTTAGATGATTGAAGGTCCAGGTTTATTATGAATTTCTCCATCTTTTACTGATGCTGCTCTTAAAAACAGAACACTCGCTGATCAAAAGACAAACCATAGTAAGGCAGATGCTAATGCAGCAGAAACACTGCTTTCAAATAGATTTTCTAGCATGTAGGGTTGCTCTGGCCCTCTTAGGAGAAATTGCTGCCTGTCACTCACGGTGTCTGGGCATGCAGATTGGTATCCTATATTTCAACAGAGAAGACTGGAGGGAGTCTCCCTTCAGCATCCTCCCTTAGTTCCTGACTGAACTTTTCTCCCATTTACAAAAGGGAAGCTAAACAGCCACAAGTAATAATATCACTGCACAGTCCTGGGAAGTTTCAGGATTTTTTTTCAGTGAAAATGAGTGATTGCTTATAGTGAAGTATTTAACACTTACTGTCCTTTTTTCCCCCCAGGTAATTAGTTCTTTGGCCTAGATAGTGTGTTAGAGAGTGTTTGCTGTTAATTCACTTGGTTTGTGTCTTATCTTTTGTCTTTCAGATTCAGTGCCTGCTCTCTTTTACCTTCTGCTCAGAGGCTTTAGAGGTCTGGAAGGGAGACTGTCACCTAGTTCATCCCCTTGCCCTAAGGCAAGATCAGCTACATTGGTCATTTTGGACAGATTGTCTTACTAGTTCTTATTATCCTCTGGGAGGCAGACGGTGCAGGATAAACTGCTGCTTTTTCATCACTGTTTGAAAATGTTGCCTTAACATTCTTGCTGAAACTTAATCCTTTTTCTTGTGCTGCCCGCCTGATATGAAGAACAGTAGCCTTTTAGGTACTTAAAGCATATCACCACGCCATCGTTCTTTGAACAATTTGGAGTATTTTCTCTAACCTTTTTTTGTAGGTCATTTTCCACATCTCTGGCCATTCTTATTGCTGATCATTCTCTGGACTCCCCGCGTGACTCTCTCTTTTTTGACGTGCAGTGCCCAGAAGTGGGAATGGTACTTCAAAAGTGGTTTTACAGTCTCGCAGTAGAAAAGAAACGTTTTGCAGAAAGCTCTTCTGTTTATGTGTCCGAGAGGACATTTTTTTTTCTTTTTCAAAGTAAACAAGGGCATTTTTAATTCCTCAGTAAACCTCAAACCTTCTATATAAAGGGGAGCTCAGTCTTGCTCTTCTCATCTTGACTGAATAGTTTCTGTCTGAGACCAGTATTTGGTTTTCTTCAGAAACCCACTAATCCCAAAGATTTACATATTCCAACTGTAGAAATCCAGTTCTTCTGCTAGTTCTGTAACAGGCATACCAGAACTGAAAGTGTAGCACTCACTGAAAGCATTCCTCAATTGAATGCTTTCAGTATTTGTCCTTCTTTGTACAATGTACATTGATTATTTCTTTTTTATTAATTGATCCACCCTGAACAGGAAATGTGAAACCCAGGGGTTTATTTTGTTTTCCCTCAAAGCTTTCAGTTAACTTAAAAGCCAGCAGCAGTAGCTTGAATAACTCTTTTTCTGCATATCTTGCTCTCATCAATTTTTTCTTTCATCTTGATGGAGAGTCACACAGTTGAGATAGTTGCTAGTCAATAAGCAGAGAAAATTGTTAGACATTATGGAAAATTTGTAAGAGCTGCATTCACATGCTGCTATTCTACTGTTTCCTTAGATTAACTCTTCCATTTCCAGTGCAGCTTAAAAAATAATGTGTTAATAAGCAGAAAATACAATCTTTTTTTTCTTCTTTTCTTTCTTTTGTGGGGAGGGGAGAAGGGGGAAGCTTTTTCAACTTCTTGATCTGTCAGATCACAGTTGATCTTATTAAAAGTTAACTTTTCCTTATAACCTTTTCTTATTTGTTTTGTATTACCTACTTTTCACTGTGAATTACAGCAGTTCTCTTGTTATGGGTTTTCCTTCCTTTTTTCTTTTATATCTTCTGATCAGAGGTTCAGGCAGGCACAAACACATGAGAAACAATCAAAATGTTAATGTAATCTTAAATTACTTTAGGTCTGGCCCTTGTGCTTTCTCTTCCTAGAGAATGACCTTCAATTTTGTGCCTGCTGGGAACAAATCTTCCTTTGGCAACTATAGGCCACAGTAGGCCACCAGTTTTTAAGCAGAGTTCCCTATTGATTTCTTTAAAGTGTTTCATTTGAAATGCAATGGCACAGCCGAGCTCAGGCTGGTTACATATATATCAAGTGAAATGATGTGGTTCATGTACCTCCCCAAACCCCGTGTCTGAGCTCCAGTGGCCACTAGAGGGAATGAGAGATTCCAGGCTTTTTACCATTTCAAAAGAAACATTTTTTTTTTCTCATTAGTTTCACCTTATCTCTAAGAAATAACCGCTAATCTATATTAGCTCAGCCTTTTCCTTTTTTATGATGAGTGCATTAAGCATGTGCATAAATGTTTCTAATTCTTAACTCCACAGTGTGTTTTCTGGCTCTTCAACAGAAATCAGATTGGTCCCATGAAAAGTCAAACCTTGTGTACAAGAATTAAAGAAAAAGAGATTCTGATTGAAGAGGTGCATTTTTTTCCCCTTTCACGGAGAGCTTTTGAGTTACTGGAAAAATATTGGATTCATGTTGCAAACTGTCTGGGCCTTCATTTATAATGCTGTCAGACTGTTTATGCCAGCCACTAATGACTACAGAAGAGTAGGCATTTTATGTTACTGAAAAATCTAAATTACATTCCAGACAGCTTGACACTGATGCTCCAAAGTGCAGGTTTGCAAGATGATAATTCCTAATCTCAATAGAAAAGAGGTGTCAAATTCAATTTTTCTGAGGAGCTGATTGTAATTTGCCTTTTAACTCTAGGATGCCACAGAAACAATTCACTTCATTTGGCTCTTAGTGTTTTCATTTTTTTGTTCCGGCTGCACATAAGTGTGGTATATACAAACTCTGTACTCCTTTGAGTTGCTACTTGCCTTTTCTCTGTAGATACAACCTAATGTTACACAAGCT
>NW_010584060.1:382818-401030 GCF_000705375.1 Tinamus guttatus | reverse complement strand
GTTCTAGCAGTCCCTCCTTAGTAGGCCAATAGTGCTGTGAGGTCATGTAGAGCCTCTGCAGCTTAGTGGTTTAGGCACTTCTGTGGCATAAAGTAATAGGTATCGTTACCGAAAGTCTTATAAGTGATCCTAAGATCCCAGAAGAGCCATTGTAGACCTTATTTCAAACCGCAATGAGATTCTCATCAGAAGAGAACGTCAAGCCAGTAATTATCATACGCCTACCCCTACCCGGTCTCAGCTGCATGAAAAGTGCAACGACCTCAGCGTTGTAAACTTCCATCACGCCGGCTTCGCACTGGCGTGACGACCAGCCCGTGTTGGCCTTTCCGCTCTGGGCGCCGTGGTTTGAAATTGCTGAAAACACAGGTGAACGCCCTGAACACTTAACTAGTAGAAGGCTGCTTTTTTTCAGTGACTAGGCAGCTATCGCACTCACAATTCAAGGTTTATGAAGTTCTAATCAACTGTGCTGTAGCATCAAATCAAAAATCAGAGCAACAAATTATCTATATAATTATATATTTCCAAAATCTAGACTAATGACAGCTTTCTTTTGTTTCTAATTGGCAATGTTCTTGCTATTGTGCTAAATTAGCCAACTGACAGATTTGTCATTCAGTTTGGTGTCCTATTTCAGGTGTAAACCATAGTATACCCTAGAAAGTACACCATTTTTAGCCACTGAGTCTATCATTTCCATTGCCAAGGAAAATATTTTCAAAACTGAACAACATGCAGGCTTTATTTTTGTGCTTGTTATGAAAATTTCCACTGCTACACAGGAAACACAAACGCACCCGTTAGTACAAGTCCTCAGTGAGGTAATGGCAAAGCTAAGAAGCCTGCAAGAACTGTGACTTGCTTCTGAGGACAAAAAATATTAAATTTACAGGCTGGGGGGCTGACTGCTGTCTTTCATAAATGCTGGGAGAAAACTTACTGATAGATTTTTTTTTTAATTGCAGTCTTCACTTTTTATATTTGTTTGTTGTATTTAAAGAATATACTATCAGAAATCCTTGATCTTAATTACTACCTCCTATTTTGCTCCCTCTCAATTACTGCCTCTTATTTACTACTACTAAGATCCTTTAATTTTAATGGGTAACCATACTAGTGGAGCTGAGTACGTCTGAAGCTAATGGTCTGAAAACACAGCACTGAGGTTACGGTTTGCAACGATCATTTTTGCCCTTAAGTGGCATTAAGGAGAATGTGGGCCTTGTTTTATTGGGAAAAATATCTAGGTTATTAGCATAAGCAATTTCAAGTGTTTGACCTGAAATGATTCATAAATGATTTCCTGAGGTGACGTAGATGAATAAATATTTGGAAAATAAAGTATTGAATAAAGTATTTTTAATTTAGAAATGCGCAAAATTTTTGCCCTTCTACAAAGCTGTGGATTAGTGTCAAAAGAGGAGTGCAGACTTAGAAATTCCTTTCCTTCCCCCCTCTATTTTTACTGAAAATGCACTCTTTTCCATTAAGTCATAACCTGAAAATCCAACCACTCCAAATGCATCCTCAGGCAAAATGGATATTACCCTGTATGTGGAAGGAGATGGTTTCAAGCATATTCTGCGTAAAGTTTCATAAAAATATATTTCTGAGAATAATTTGATGGCTCTCCAGTGGAAAATTTCTGTGGTCTTATGGGTCATTTTTGATTCATGAAATGATACTGATGGTGATACATTTACCCACGGAAAATCTTGACCTATTTCATGAGGCCTAAAGCAAAGCAAAACAAAAAACATTTTCTGTAGAAGAGAACTATGAAGCTGCTTGTGAAGATAAGAGCTTATATAAATGAGCTTCTAACCTCTCACATAAACAGCCTCTGGGATCACTACTAGTATTACCCAGATTGCCCCAAATCAGACACCACACTTCCCAGAGATCCCCGGAGCACGTCAAAAGAACTGCAAATTGTCCCACGGGCTCTTGAAAGAAATTCCCTCATACAGATTTCTGTATGCCCTGAGTCTGCCCACAAATGTATCTTTATAGAATTAAGATCAAAACTCCCTTCTCTGCAAGGTTACAGTCTATTACCAAATGTGACAGAACTAGCAAGAATTAGAAACAACCAGTGACAAACGCAGTCTTAATAACAGATGTGAGCCACAGAAAAATCACAGCATACCAAAGCTTCACAGAGCCACCAGCGAAAGCAGAACCAGTAAGGAAGACAAAACAAACAAACAAAACTTGTTACAAATTTAAATGCTATGACATGGCTTGGAGATAGCCATATTTCAGGTTGTATTTACAGAAACTCGGATCTTAACTCTGTCTTTCTTTTCAACAGTGTGAGCTTCTTTGGCACAAGTTGTGCATAAGGCAGCCTCTTCATAAGCTTTTTGGGAAGCTGTGTTTTTCACACCTGCAGTCCCTTCCCCTGAGAGCTTGCAAAACGACTTCCTAGAAATGCTTGCTGTTGTCAAAACCATTATCCCTCATGGCCCCTCGGGAAACAGCAATTCTTACAATGTAAGAAACCGGGAGACAAAAATATGTATTGCCATGCATACACATACAATTGGAAAAACATTTTGACTTAAAATATGTTGAATAAAAATAATATGTGTATGACTAGCTCGAGTGTCATTAGTGTTTAGGATAAGGTAATTTTAAATATTTTCAAGATAATCTCTGCCTTCCCATGAAATTTGTAATACTACAGTAGACTATGGGATTATGAGTCCTAGTATTAATAAAAAGAGAGCATTCTGAGAAACAGCTGCTTGAGTGAGCAAGACATCTATTTATAATTATGTATACAAATCAAAAAATTGGGGGCATTTATCTGTCTATAGCATGTCAGATAATTTCTAGGGCAAAACCAAAATGAAAGACCAGAATTCCTACTACAGCAAAATTCTTCACCATGCTCCACTGTAACATGGTAATTTTTGGAATTATTATTGCATAGAATAAGTATTATCCTATCTGTCAGGCTTTCAAACTCATCAGTGAAGAGGCCTGTTGCAGGGCCAGAGAGAAGCAATGGAAAAATTGCCACAGACTTGAGTGAAAGCTGAAATAGTTCTTGGAGGAGGAAGTCTGCTCTTTGCCCACAGAGAATGAAGTCTCCTCCTTATGGTATAGATTTTATGGAAGGTATGCCAAATCATATGTGTGCTTCCGCAAACAAAACTGGCTTCGACAGCAAGGTACAGTAATTACTAAGGGCAAAGGACCTATGTTACCTTCCTTTTGCTATAGCAAACTATGGTTGCAACATCCCAAGTCATCTACTCAAAATTATACGATGACAGGCCTTTTTATAACATCCTTGAAAGAATGAGAAGAGAGTTAACAAATATTTAAATTAAAATTCATAATTTAAATATTAAACTAGGGTATGGGAGAGTGTTAGAAAAAATAAAGCAAATCTTGCTAGTGTTTTCTCTAGTAGGGGAGAGCAGTTTGAGGTCAGTAGTTTTCTACAAAGATATTGCAATATTTTTAAGTTCTTTCCTTCTGCAGTTATACTTCTGTCTTCCATCCCACAGTCCTATTGGTAACATCAGTTTGGTACTGCTGCAGCAAGATGGAATTGATGACACAGTAAGAGCCTTGTCCAACCCAAATGATTCTATGTAATCAATTTTTTTAGCAAAAACAGATTTTCCTGCCTCTCTGGTAATCTTTGCTATGCACGATATGTTCCTTGCTAAGGGAAGGGATATTCCTTACCCTTTCAAAAAAAGCCCCAACCCTTTGAACGCAAATAATATGACTAATGCTTCTTTAAGCTCATGGTGGTTCCATGCAGTAACTTAAATGAGGGGCTATTAATTCATCTGTAACTGAAAACCAAAACCAGATGGATTATATTGTTAGAGTTCTCACAAAATATAGCTATGAGTTATGATCATGGTGGGAAATACATTTTAGTTTCTGTTTCTGACAACTGTTTCAGTTGCCTTCTTTTAAGCTTTTCATTCAGTTGCTTTATTACACCGGGCTTTTAGAAAATTGTTGAATCTGATTTCTTTTTTAAAAGGTCTTGTTTAAAAATAAAGGCAGGAAGCAGATGTTATTTTCAAATATAGAAATGTAGCTAAAGGATGAAACACAAGTTTGTTAGGGACGACTCATAAAACTGATATGTTCCACAATTATCTCTTCTGTCAAAGAGAAGCCAAATTTGAAATACAATTAAAGCAATAGGAAAGAGAGGTACAGGCCTGTTTTTCAAAGCACATTGTTCCCACTGAGTTTTTACATGAATTTGAAAAGAATGAACAAATAAGAATGATGGTACCTTGCGGAATTCACTGCTCTCTTCATGTAAATGATCAAACTCTTCAAGGCAATTTGGCATGAGAATACAAACAGTGTGAATCGTGAGGGACTACCAAGAAACAGGCAGCACGATGTCCAAATCTCTGTGGACAATACAGTTCTAGACTTGCCAAGTAGCACAATCTTATATATCGAAGGAATTTCTAACTAGAAAATAGCACATACTTTTTTTCAACCCATATAATTATGTTTTCTGGATTACTTTTCTAAAGCTAGATGCTTGAATTCTATTGAAGTTTCATTTTGGGGGCCTACTTGCTATCTTGCACTGTTGGTGATTGTGAAGAGCTTGAGCATGGAGAGCCCTGGCAGCGAAGGCCTCTGGAGGGCTCCTCCCGTTCACAGCGGGGCCAGCGCGAATCCTTCCACTGTTGCCAGACTGTGGATTCACCAGGTCTTTCAGCATTTCTAAGGAGGTTCTAGTCACTCTCATATGTCTTTGAATAAGATGAGAACTGTGGACGCCCAGTCTCTCAGAAATTCATGGAACGGTACATCAGAAGTTATCATATCACTGTTTTTCCACTATGTAGCATTTTTCCACCACAGCAGAGAAAAAACAGGTTTTAGAGGAACTGCCAGGCCTGTCTGGCCTTTGCTTCATTTACTGGGACTGCCAAGTAGTGTCCAGCTACAGAGCTTTGGAGCTAGCAAGCCGAATCAAACTTCATTCATTGTGTTACAATATAAAATCTGAGCCTTGGATACATCTCTAGTATGAAATTAGTTTTACTGGTGATATGGATATCTACACATGGCACTAAAATCACCAAACAGCTATCAGATGACAGTGAGCTTTGAATCTGACTGCCTTCACTTTCAATAAAAAAGGAATATTGCCATCCCCACAGGGTCAGTTATAAGGCTATTCAGTTACTCAAGTTATCTTTATTACATATAGACAAGCTGGGTCTGATCAAAATCCATGGAAATCCAGTGCCTTTTGTGAAAAATGAACTAAATCCTTTTCAAACTCTCAAATGATACACAACAAAATGCATGTGATTCCTCTCACCTAACTTAAAGGACTCAATTCAATTGCCTACACATAGAGCAGACTCTGATTTTCAATATCTTAAGGTATCTAAGCAATCTGTATGGGGCTGCAACAGAGGACATTTGAGAGATCAATTCCCTTCCGGGTGTCAGTGCCCTTTTGGAAAGCAGGCAGGACACACCGGAACATCTCAGATGGCACTAGATCCTAATTTGTGTGCACCTGGATAGAATCCTAAGTATTTGCAATGTGCATGTCTACATGCAAGTCGGGTCCTTAAACTCCATTCATTATATTATTGTCTGTTTTACTTATCATCAAATCATCTACTTTTATATACATTTATATACTCTAAAGTACTGTGAAATCACCTGCGAACACTCATAATTTGGCACTATGTTAACAATTCTGTAGGGATTTAAGAACATGATAAAAAGTAAAACATCCAGTCCATGTGTAAGTTCTTTTTTAAAACAATTTTGGAAGGAACTTTGAATTAGCTATTTCAACCTTACAGATGGCCTACAGTAATTAATATCTTCCATTTAGGGCAAAATTAGAGCAAAGGATGCAAGCTGGTCACAAAATATAAACAAGAGAAAGGAGTCTGAGAAAATGACAGGGAAGAGAAGTCACAAAGGAAATGAGAAATTATAAAGTACTTTGTGGTCATGAAGATCAGGATTAAAATATATGATACTACACTTACACGATACTACACAAAAGCTGCTAATACTGATGGTCAGTGAATTTTGCAGTTCTGCTCTTCTGTAGCTCAAAGTCTGTAGCAGCAGAAATAGCTGACAAGCCTTTGTTTGGTGCCTGACCACAGAAGCCCTATTTTCTCTACAAATATTTATAAGAAAAGAAGCCCCCAAATTGTAATGCAAAGATTTTCTTGGAGAACTGTCACAGCTCTCTAGCTTATACCATTTGTATGTCTCCATCAAACTGAGTAAAGCTGTGTCAGTTAAAGCATTGCCATCTATAAGGTAGTTTAACCATAGAGCTAGAAGTTTAAGCAGGAGCTGTCAGATTCAAAAGACACAGACTACTTAATAGGACCTCTTAAGTTCCCTGTACATTTTTTCATTTTGACGAGCTAACCCAGTTTGATCTTTCTAGCCATCAAAGCTGTATTTGCACTGTTGAACTTGTACATACTCTGATAAATTTTATCCTGCCTGTATAATAAAGAACTTAGTTACGAGTTGTATATTTAAGGATTTGTTAAATTATAAGGCACTTTCTTCAAGTCAGCCACTAAACAAATTTAGTCTATGATCTCTTCAGATCTTGTAAAACATAACAGGCTCGATTTGGATGGGAGCTGTGATCTCCAAGAACTGTCAGGTGGTGCAGTAAAATGGTGTTAATGATTCAGAAGATGGCATTCTTCCCTCTGAGTCAACATTGAACCAGTGCCCCAGTGTACTTCAAATAGGGACTGCACTGTTGAGAAAGATAAACCAGACTCCTGGTGACTTGCGGTCAAATAAAGATCTCATGGAACATTTCACAAGGGGACAGGCACTAATCTGGTGTCCTGGCCAGATTCTACTTTATTAAAAAAACAAGTCCAGAATATTTTGGGTCCAGTTGTGCATTCCTGACTCAAAGCTGGGCGCCAGGATCTCTGCTGATGTCCTCTGAATTCCTGTGCTCCTCTGATTTATACCAGTTTAAAGCTTCATAGCTTTTGGCCCTGAAATCCAGGAGAGTTTTGGGCATGCCAAGGATCAGTTCCTTTTTAGATCTGCTGTCAGCTGTGCACTGGATAACTCACCAGAAACAGATTTTGTTTCTTTCTTTGTTTCAATTTGGCTTTGAAGCTCTCAGGTGAGTGGGAGTTATTTGAACTCCAAAAGACAGAAGCAGAGATGAAAAAAGCAAGCTAAATTCCAAGTGATCACATCCATGAGCAGATGTTTTAGACCACTACAAATAATGAGTCTGTGCAAAATGAGCCTGGTGTTTTTTGAGGGCATCAATTAGAGCAGAAAAACATATTGTTCACACTGAGTATATTCCAAGAAAAAAGCATTATAAAAATGGGAAAATAGCATTTCTGTTTAGCCTTGCTAAATCATAGTCACTTGCTGAATATTGATACCAGATGTGTTGCCTTTTGTTGATTAAAAACATTTCAATGTGATAAGGGCTTTCAACAGATTGTTTTCGTGAAATCCATTGTAAGATACGGGAACCCCAGGAAAAAAATGAAAATAGGTTGCTGTACATAGGAACAAGCAAAATTTTTGAAAATATATCAAATATGATAAATACAAGCAGCGACAAACCTGGTCACAGCTCAATGGGAGCACACTGAGGACAGCACACTAGGCAGACTTGATTGATTAGTTTGACAAGCTGAAACTTTAAATTTGCCCTGGGATACCTGCAGTAAGCATCTCAGATACCAGTGGGGATTTGCACTGAAAGATACAGCATGTGCCTAGGTTATTTGACATATAGCTTTCGGAGCAGTTTTCATTATTGCATGCAACACAGTTGGATGGCAATATATTCAGTCTAACATGAAACACTATGAAATGAGATCATTATACAGAATTTATAGTAAAGTTACCTATATATCGAAGAGGATTTGATTTAACTTGGACAAATCAAATTGAGTGAGGATCAATTGGTCCTCACTCAGATTAAACTGAGTGAGGATCAATTGGTCCTGCATCAGACATTTGGGGTAAGATTCTCCTGTTTAAATGCAGGTTTCTATAGAGAATCTCTTTGAGCACCTGAAGCTCCATTGTAACCAGGGGAGGGAGTCAGTATAGTCACTGGTCATGCTTTTCATTCTGAAGGAGATGAACTGCGCCTTGAACCTCGCTGACCATCTGAAATGGGGCTGCAGTGACTGTAATGAGGGTATAGGCAGGTAGCTCACAGATAGACCCTTCCACTGTAGGGTATAGACAGCAGAAAGTGATGACATGGGACTGGCCAGCATGGAAAGGAGAAGTATTAACTTATCAGCAACCTCCTCTTCATCAGTAAGCACAACGGCAAAAGAGATTTTAAGAGCACAATGAAGAAGTGACACATGACAGTTATTTTGAGTGATTTTAGACTATCACTGTACTGGAGACTGTTTGTTTTGCTCTCTCTGTGGAAGACCAAAAGTCTCCCTTCACATGTTTGATGCTAAGAACTATTAGTTTTCATGGTAATAAATGTGGGTACGAAGATATTAAAATATATTTTTTTAAAAAAAGCTTGGTAATCAAGCTGTTACACAGGTTTCTCTTATTCTTTTACGTATGTCAAATACACACACACACATATAAATATTGTATTATTACATTAAATATACAAATCTTAATTAGCATCAATTATGCTAATTGATATGTTACTTGTGCTAATTGATATATTAATTAACAGAGGGAGAGAGATCTGAATAACCTATATCAGCTACCTCAGCTGAAGTGCAAGTCTGTCATATCTTCCACCCTGCAAATAGGATGATCTTTGGTTGTTTCCCAAACACAGTGTTGAGGGCAGGATCTTCAAAGCAGCAGCTTGTCCTGAAGGTATTTTCCTCAAAACAGAAATGTTTTCTTGATAAATAATGAATACCTGTTACTGAAGTGGTTTATTTTCAGTCCAGAGAGTCCTCAAGATCTAGTTCTCGATCACATTTTTATCCCTTTCAGTCCTGTTCCCCAAAGATACACACAGAGGAAAACATTATCAGCTTGATCTGGGAATATTTCATTTTATCTATTTCTCTTTCTTTTATTCTGTGCTAACACTGCATAACAACTCTGTTAGTAAACCTTTTTATTTGTATTTGTATTTTTACAATATGTAGAGTTGAAATGAAATAAGAAAGTTCTCCTACTGTTTCTCAAATTCTTACTTAGATTTCATTCTGCACTGATATATCCAGAAAAGAACCTGTCTCTCAAACTGAAGCTTGTCCTGCCAAAAATAGCTAAAATTAGACTGGATTTTGAACCCTTATTTTCTCTTGCAACAGCAAACAACACATCATCTAGGCTTCTTTTCAGTTTTTGATTTCAACTGCAAAAAATGATACATTAATCTTATTCTCTCCATATGCAGCCACTGCTTTTTCCTTCCAACTCTGAAATACAAGCTGCTCCATTACAAGTATAGGATATGAAAGAACACACGTATGACTCGCCAACTATTAAAGTTTTCCAGAGACTAGGCCAGGAGCACACAGAAGTCCTGGGGATGGTACAGAACATACATATTGCCCTGGATTCTTTGGAGTGACAGAAGTCAAGCATCCCCTCTTTTTCCTTCTTCTCAAGAAAAACGGACTCTTCAGTTCTGTCCCTCTCAAAATATGTTGCATGCTCTGATTTCACAGGAGCAATACGATTCAGCAGTTTCATTATACAATTGCTCTTAGACTGCCTGCTGCTTGCTCTTCTTTTTCTCCAGTTTCCACAAGAAAGACATGTCAGATAAGTCCATGTGGTTAAAGCATGCTTAGAAAAAAAAACAGAAGTTTGTAGAAAAAAACAGAAGTTCGATGAGAACACTGATTTAAATAATTTTTTTCATCATGAAAGATTATGTAAGATTTCAAAGCTGAGGCACATCTCTGTATCAAATATGAGTAGTATGAAGCAGTCACAAAAGTGGTGTAACACCTATCCTTCAGCGTGATGTTGCAGTTCAAACGGCTGCAGCGACCTGGTTCAGGGACGGCACGGTGACCACCCCCAAGCCACTCGGACCATCAGCTAGTTGACACCAATGTGGTGGACGGCAAATGGCGTTTATTGATGGGTAACAAGGTGTTATATAGCTAAGGTTTACAACGTCACATCCGTCTGCTTACATCATAGACTAAACACTATTGGCTATTAGGGGCCCTATCTTTCTGTACAGCACGATATCTTCCGGCCGCCGGACCATAACTATCTGCAACAGTGTGACTTCCAAAACGAAGCACAAAAGTTCAACAGATATCTATGGAGAGAGGGGATGGCAAGCAAAAGCCTTGCCATGACTGCTAGTGATTCTTCACAGAGTCATCCATGAAATCAAACCAGAAAAATGTGATTAATAAGCTGGAATAATATGACTTTATGAGGACAGTAGTGTGTGTTACAGTGTTTTTTTCACACAACATACATCTATCACAAACACGCTTATGAAATCATTTGCTATTTGCTTTATCTGCAGAAACATTCTTTGTGTGCTGACATCATATAAAACATGCCAGGATAAGCAAATAAAACCCCATAGCAATCAGCTTGCTGTAAGTGACACCTGTCTTGTTAACTTGCTTTGGCTAATTTCACAAGGCCAATTTCATAAAAATTCACATAGCTCATGAGAGAGCAAGAAGGTCTCACGATCTTTTTTGTTAGCCATCTAGCTCTTCCACTCCAAGGCAATCTGAGTCACAGAGTTACTTGAAGAGTTCCAGTTTAAACATGCATCTGTTGTGATTAGGATGCAAAAAAAAAAAGAAAAAAAAAAACTTTATTGCTCCCAAATTAGTACTGTCCAGCATGGGGAAGTGTGAGTCCAGACTTGCTCTGCTTTTCCCCAAGTAGCTGTTGTGAGTTACTATGAACGATGGGGCACTGGGTCTTGGGAGTGGCCTGGAGAGGCCACACTTGAATTTTTTATCTTCTGCACACTTGACCCCCTGTTCTCTACTTTACAGTTTCACTCATCCCATCAACCTCCTCGTCTGTGCTTGAGTGCCATCTGATCTCTCCTGAAGTCATCTGAGGCTCTTGGCATTCCATTATGTAACAAGCTTCTAGCTCTCATTTGATGAAGGAAAGCTCAAAAATGCAAGTCCCAGGCATATAAAAAAAGAGACAATAAAGAGAAATATGGTTTAAATTGAAAATTGGTTGAATGGTTTTAAATGCCATAATTAAAAAAGCCTTAGGAGTTCACAAAGATGAGGTTGGCAAGACTGCAAAACCCTCCTTCCCTCATCAGTCCTCTTCCATTGTTTAAATAAATACATTTGCTGAGATAAGCAGCCAGTCATATAGGGTCTTTTACTTTAGACCCACTCAAGGCAGAGAATATTTTTTGATAGTAAATCCTCAATATTTTTTTTCCAAATGAAATAGAATCATTTGTCTTTTCATGGGTAAATAGAACACAGCTTTCTACATTAATTTGAACTTTTTACTCTGATTTCTATAATTCATTCTGCATTTGTTTCTTTAATTAATTCTATAATTCTACTGCAGCTTTCCGATGCTTATCCCTCTGGGCACCCATACTGGAGACCAACTCACAGAAAGATCAACTGATATCCAGGGACATCTACACTATCCCTCTACAACAATGAATGAAAATATTCATAAAATCTGCAGGCCCCTGATCTTCATTGTTCTGCTATTGAGGAAAAGAATTGGCACAGAGAACATGAGAGAAGAAAAATCAGTAAAGAAAAGAGATGGAAGGCAGAAGGAGGTTGAATTTTTGACACTTTGGATAATATCCATATGCATATACCAAATACCTAGTAATACCAATAATTATCATTGTGCAGGGAGTAAGCTTGATTAATTCATGGAATTTGCACTTTAAAAGATTAACTCATTTACAAGAAATCTTTTCATACTTGCTTAACATCCTTTAATATAATAGGCATGTCTCTCTTCACAGCACGTCCTCGTTTTGGCATAACATCTTGCCAATCTTTCAAGGAGATAATACATGCCATCTGGAGAAAACTTTTCCCCCCATCCTCCCATCTGTTAAATATTTCTTTTTGATCCTTCACTCCTTACCCTCTCCCCCACTTTACACTGTGATCGTTCCTAGACCTCAAACCCTCTTGACTGTGCTCATTCCCATGGCCATACAGTCATTTTCACTTTTAATCTCCCTATATTTCTACTCAGGCTTTGCCACGTGGTTTTATCATGTTACTGAAGCTACTAGTTTGCAATGGCCTTAACTGAATCCTTCTTCTTCTCCACTTCTGTCCCATCTCCTTCTTTTTCCTTGAAGTTCTGAGTGAGCTTCCCAAATCCTTTTTAGGACATCTGTTACATGATTATGTACTTTAATCAGGCAGTCTGCATCAATGCCACAGAGTCAGAAAAAGAAGGAAGGGATTCCAAGATCCCACCCTCCCAAGGGAGGATCAGTTCTTTCTAAATACCTTCTGACAGCTGCTTTACCTGTTCTTAAAAGCTTTTAAAAAATGGATATTACACATGCTCCCCAAAAAAGCCACTTCCATTGCTTTTGATGTTGATCCTAAATTTCCCTGGCAGCTTTTTCAGCATTTTTTTTCTTGTTCTGTCGCAAATGAACATGCAGAACAGTTTGTTACCTCCTTCCTTCAGCAACCTTTTACATATTTGAAGCCTCTTATCACATCCCTTCTCTGTCATCTTTTCTTTAGACTAAACAATCTTAGTTTTCAAGCTTTGCTTGCAAGCCATATTCTTAGACTTTTTATGATTTTATACTCCTGTGGATCCTATCCCTTTGATTCATGCCCTTTTTGTGAAGTGACAGACACAAAAATGGACATAGAACTCTCATCAAGACCTTGCAAAGCATATGCAAAGCATCTATGTATCTCAGTATGGGTGCAGGGTTTCGGTTGTTTTATTGAGGAGGCTGATAGTCTCCTGTAACTGCCAAAAGTTTAACACAGAACAGCAATTACCCAACAATTCCATATTTTATTAATAAATTGCTCATTATTTGTGTCAAAGTGTAGTATTTTGCACTCATCCCTATTGAATCTTATTTACCAACAATGTTTCTCCAGTTATGCATCACTGTCACCTTCTGAAGTCTTCTGAGCTGATATAATCTCTCTCTGTCTTGACTGGCACTTTTAGGTTGCTGCAGTGCATCCTAAAGCAAATTTAGGGTACATTTGAGTAGAAAAAAATCTCACAGTGACTCCTTCCTTCAACTCCTTCAGTTCAAACCCCTTCCTTTAACTCATTCTACCGTTTCTGCATGCAGTAGGGCCTTGCAAGGCATTTACAGGAACACATCAGTTGGGAAGGGGTAGATTGAGATTCTGGGCAGATTCTCAGCAGTGGAGTAGTACAAGAAGCAGAGAGAGGCAAAATACAATTTATATTTAAATGTTTTCCTCTGACTCACTGCAATGGCTTAGAAAGGAATAAGGAGCTTCTATCACTCATGATCATTGCCATGCAACTCCTGGTACTACAAATTGAAATGATACATGCTACTGACCTATGGGCTGGAGCAGACTGTGGTGTGGCTCTGGCAAAGTGTACAGTCTGAAGAACCCACAAAGCCTAGTTTAAATTGACAGGATTTGCTCTCTCTGACTTTCATTAAGATAGCTGAATTGATAGCAGGAGGTGACCTGGCATCCTGCTGGAGAGCTGACGGAGGGTAAGGAAAAATACAGCAGTGTTTTTGTAGAGCTACAAAAAACCTGCCGAACCACCAGCCTACCTAGTGTCCCTGATGGTTCTGAGCTTGCACATTGCTGCTTCAGATGTGGTGCAGCCTCTTGGAGGGTGGCAGGGATGCACTTCCCCAGCGAGCCCAGATGGTCTGGCCAACATCACCTACAGGGCTGTGGGCTGCAAAGCAGGAAATCTGGATAGGACACCAGGCTTGGAATTTATTTTCATTTCTGCACAAAACTAAAGCTTCTAACACTTTATATAAGGAAAAAGAACCATCCACAGCTATTGGAGCATTTAGGTGCAAAAAGTAGAGGCAAAAGCAAAACTTCCTTCTTGATCAGAAGGAACAGAGAGTTGAGTATTCTACATTTCAGAAAAATAAATAAATAAATAAATAAATAGTTCCACTTTTCAGGATAAATGAAGTTATCTTCTCTTTCCCTCTTTCATTCTCCCCTTCCTCCCTCTTCAAATACAAATATTTTGAGATCTCTATCTTTTCAAACATTCCCTCTTCTGCAACTAGAAAAAGACCTTTTAAGATTGTGACAGAATTTGAGACATGGAACTTTTAGGTTTGTTCTATTACTAACATCCTGAATTTTCTCCCCTTAAACACAGGAACATAAACTGTTTTTTTGGCTGGGAACAGAGTTAAGAACAGAGCAGGCTGGAGTGTTTCCTTTGGATAATCCTGTCTCTGTGCCAAGAGCCTACCTCTTTCTCTCACACCAAATGCAGTATGTTCAGAGTAGCTGTCTCGTGTAAAAGAAGAACAAGCTCTCGATCTTCTAATTTGCTTCCGGTGCACTTTACGAAAGTAGTACTTTTCTACATTTTGGGACTCAGTATTGCTTCCAAAAATTATTTATTGGCATGAGTTTGGGCAGAACACAGGAAAGAAAAATGACCTCTGCTTTTCAGTACTGCTAAGGGAGGCAGAGAGGGAGCAAGCAAGAGAGCAAGAGAGAGGCAGAGAGATTGCCTTCAAAAGTGCATTTCTAAGACGCAGCTGATCACACTGGCTAAGCCACCATCTGATGAGGGCACCTGAGAATTTTCCACTTTGTCTGAACGTGCAGTTCTTGTTAAACCCACACTCCCTCTTTTCTCCAGCAGTGTCCAGTCTTGAAAACAAACTGACAGATGTTCTCTTGGATCAGCTTGTGAGACTTGCAATGTCAGGAGTGCAAACAGACTCTAGTCATTCAGTTCAGGAAATGAAATGCAGACAATCTGATAAATAAACAGTGTTTATTACTCCATTTTAAAGTGTGCTTTGGATTTCTTTTCAAAATAGTCCTGCAAGGAACTGAGGATGAATATTAAACATGTGTTCCCAATTTAGAGACCTGAATGGCGAGGTCAGTATGGTCATTAACTTATGCAGTTTGTATAGTAAGGATACCAAAGACGTATTTCTGAACTCTAACCATTGTAAGTAAACAATAAAAACTAATTTTAATTATAGAAAAATTCTCTACAAAGAAACTTACAAAACTTACATCTCTGCGTATGAGTACACAGAGATGAGTTAAAATAACAGGATTTATGATAGTGTACAAATTATAATAGTGATTTAAACTAAGGAAGAGAGAGACTGATTTAAATTAGCTGATACATAATTACTCAGGTTAGATTGGGATAAGATAGAGCAGAAAATATTCCTTTACTGAAGCAATTCAGTGTGTTTTTAATGGTTATGGAACCATACTTTCTTTGCTAGCATAGAGAATCCCAGCAAAATATGATGTATTATTTAACTATTAACCCTGAGCACTGTAATGCCCTGTACTTTGTTGCCACAACTGCATACACTATGCAGAGCAGCAAAGGAGGAACCAGCATCTCTGGGTCTGATGAATACATGGCCAGGAAGAAGAAGTACAAACGAACTGGGGCCCTATATCTGTCCTAGGTGCACACTGGAAGATGCCAATGAGCAGTCACAATGTCAGATTAATGCCGAAAAAAAAAAAAAAGCCAGAAAAGACTTTTTTCCTGTCCTAAGGAAGGCAAGTAGAGAGTTTAGAATAAGACAATTGCCTTCTGTAGCCAACTCCTGGTGTTCTCTTCAGGGCAAGGGAACTATATGCTTCCTTGTCCTTCAGGGCTTGCATAAAACCACAATTTGGCCCTCAGGAGAGCAGACAGAGACCTACTGAGTCACTAATACAGTTTCCTGCACTGCTTGGAAGTTGTCTTAAGGGACTCCCATCCAGCACCTCCCAGTAAGCATCATTTTCACCAGAATTAGGTGATTCAGAACCCATGAAATGGTCAGTTTTCCAAAATGATGGAGAACTTTTACTGGATGAGTTGTCATTTGAATGGCTTTTAAGGCTACATTTGAATTTTTTATGCATTCAAATTCTAGTGAACAGAGTTCGGTAAGCAGTGGTAAGCAGTGAGTCCAGTTATTTATTATTCCCCAGCACAGCGGTCAATACCAGGTGTGACTGAATTTTCCTAACCTTAACTGGATTCAAACTGAAAATGAAAATATGAAAACCTCCATGAGATTATTTGCACTCATTCATGCTACCCTGCAAACTCCTCAGTCAGGGTTGCTCTGTCCATCTTCCTCCTACATTTCTTATATTTTATTTGAAATCTCCAAGTGTGACTACCAAAGACAATAACAACACCAATACAGCTATGAAACAGTCTGCAGCCTAACAGTGGATTCTCTCAGGATGTTAATTTTAATTTGAAACATTTTTCCCAAATTCTACCTTGTGACTAAAGTCATTGCAAATAATTAAAATTCTAATAGTATGTGTACACATACATATGGAGCTTCTTTCTAATCTGTTTTCATTATGAAGAAAAATGTTTAGCAATCGTACCTTCTTAAGTCCAAAATTTCAGTTTTCTCACCATAAGATACTTAATGTCTTCAGTTATTACATGTCTTCTTTATATATGGGTGGGACTGCAATTGTTTGGAGACTCCTGTCCTGGACTGACTGGTCCTACAAGAGAGGAGGCAAAAAACATGTGCTGTAGCCAAGAAGTCTGGATACTCCTTAGTGTATTCAAAAGGTGTTTAATTAGAAGACATTGTGTCACTTCTTCACGATGCTACAGCTGGTTGCCACTGCCCACCAAGGTGTAAACACCAACTTCCTCCTTATACCTGCTTCATAGGATGCTACTGGAGAAAGGCTGAGGTGCCATCTCACAGAGCTGCACAAGCTGCATCTCTCTTGCAGAGAAATTGGGAGATTGGAGGTGGAAGTTAAGGGTCTAAGATGTTACACCTGACAACTTATCAAGAGGCTTTGATGCTGCCTGCAGGTGAGCTATGTCAGAGGCCTTTCTCCTCAAGTCCAGGTAACGCTGCTGAATGTCCCTCCATACCTTAACTACTTCATGTGAAAACTGGGACTAGTAAGTAATTACCTCTGAGCAAACACAAGCATCCTCTCATGAGCATGGCTTGAAGGGGCAAGGTTTGCTTTGCACGTTTTGCTCTTTGCACGGAGTGCAACCATGACTAGTGAATGGAGTTCAACAGGCTCAAACTGAAAGTATTTATGAATGCTTCATAACAACAACGGATGAAGGAGAAAGAAAACACTCAACAGAATTAAGGCTTGGGCAGCACTTTCACTTACTAGATTAAGTAGAAACATGACAAAGCTGGATGAGGGTGGGGAGACCCCAGGTCCCCGTGGGCAGGATGGGACTGTCTCAGACGACAAGTTGCAGCTCTGCACGGGATGGAGCACTGCGGATACATCAAGCTCTCTGTGCCTCAGTTTTCACAGAATCACAGAATCTCAGAATGGCTGAGGTTGCAAGGGACCTCTAGAGATCACCTAGTCCAACCCCCCTGCTCCAGCAGGGACACCTAGAGCACCTGGCACAGGGTGGCATCCAGGCAGGTTTGGAAGATCTCCAGAGAAGGAGACTCCACAACCTCTCTGGGCAGCCTGTTTCAGGGCTCTGTCACCCTCACAGGAAAGAAGTTCTTCCTCATATAGAGATTAAACTTCCTATATTTCAACTTGCACCCATTACCCCTTGTCCTGTCACTGGCCACCATAGAGAAGAGTTTGGCCCCAAGAAGAGTTTGGCCATGGAGAAGAGTTTGGCCCCAGTTTTACCATCTGCAAACACAGACTCACAGTCCAAATATCACGTGGCATGACAGTACGAGAGGGACCTAGCTATCAGCCTTCAGTTGCGACTTGGTGACACTGCTAATGCATGAAAAGTGTTAGCAACACTGACAACATTAAGGGGTGAGGGAGGGCAAAATGGCTGCCAGCTTTCTGCCCCCAGCTCGCAGAGGTCACTGCATCGCTCTTCAAGAACACACTCTCTTATATATTCGTTTTCTTAATGCATCCTGTTCGCATGCTGCACTAGCCAGTTTCGCCCTCTGCCTTCCCTGCCTTGGGGTGGTGTTATCTGCACATGGGTGTCATCTCCCTGGCTTGAGCACTGCCCGTCCTCCCTCCCTCCGCGCCCGGCAGGCTGCCCGGGGGAGCGGGCCC
>NW_010584060.1:370436-382180 GCF_000705375.1 Tinamus guttatus | reverse complement strand
CTGCCGCTACCCCATGGGCAAGCGCTTCGCCAAGGGCGTCTGCCAGTGCAAGCTCAGCGGGCAGGTGTGCGGCAGCGACGGGCGCACCTACGACAACGTGTGCCAGCTGAAGGCCGCCAGCCGCAAGGCGCTGCAGCACGGCCTGCACGCCATCGCCCAGCTCCAGAAAGGCGCCTGTGAATCGGGTAGGAGCCTGGGCTGGGGACCCGGGGGCAGCGGGGAGGCCTGGGGCTCTGCCGTGGCACCTCGTCCCCCCCTGCCATGGATGCATGGATCCACGATGGTCCTGCTGGGGCAGGGAGAGGGCCCAAGCGTGGGGAAGCCCTGGTCGGTGCCGCGAGCATGTGGTGACACTGCAACAGTTGGCGTCGGTGTCATAACTCGACGTCGGCACTCGCTCCATGGGTATCTTGCAGCTGGGATGTGCCAAGTGCCGTGCAAACAGATCGGACAATCTGGAAGTGCTCACGTGCTTGGGCCTTCCTCAGTGACAGGCTTTAGAAAATAATCTGATTAATTCATCTGTCAGGCATCTCTACACAGAAACTACCTGTCAAACCCAGGTAGCTGAAACAGGCCAAAAAAAACCACCCAAAATTGCACTAGACCATATCTAAACATCATCTCTTGTCTCTCATATTTCCTTCCTAGAGGAGGGCTTATGTCTGTAGGCTTGGAGAGGCTAAAGAGGAAAAAATATCAGTGAACTCCTTTGACAGCTTAAAATGCTGATGCTCAGGATGTCAGGTGATCTCCTCATTGCAGGAAGATACTAGGGCCTTCGCTTCACTTAGGATATTCCAACAGTTTACGGTAACTTCCAGCTTGATTGTTTAATTTGAAGTTTAGCGATTTTTTTTTTATTATTAAAAGGGTTCCCTTTCTGGAAGTGTTAATTTTGCTTATTTCTGTTAGTGCATTTCCTCACATGTTATTTTCACACTGTGCTTATACTGTATTTGCAAAAATACTCCTGGAAAGAAAAATTATATGCTTAAGAAGGTTTTAAATTATGGCCTGATGCTTCTGTTATTCCAGCTGAACCTTTAACGCTGTTTATAGGTGGTAAATTTGTTAAAAGCAGTGGGAGGAACAAGAAGGCAAAGGGAGTGTTACTGTCCCTAGTGTTTAAGAACTGCTCTGTGAAGAGAGGACCTTTCATACATGCCACTCTTTAGAGCAGGTAAACTGGGGCATGAGGAAGGAGGAGGTCAAAAGATATTTCTAAAGTTACTTCAGGCATATGTTATAGAGTCAAGAATATCTCTGGATGTCAGTATGGAGCTGCAGTGATCAGTCTCTCCATCATTTTTCAGTGATACCTTGTTGCTTGCCTGTTCATTTTCATCTAAGCATCTCTTAACTTTAGTCCTTCTAATATTTGGTTGAATTCATCCATTGCAAAATAATTAGAATGTTTAACCAAAACTGGCAAGATTGCCTGTGTCTAAGGGCTTACAGAGTGCCTGGGGTTTCTTTGTGGAATTCTCCTGAGTCTGCTGTAATTGGCTTAGCAATTTAGAGCAGCGAGGTGGAGGTAACATTTTTTTCACGCAACTATTTTACAGCTCACTTTATTTTGGCCATATTTTTTGTCCCAGTAAACCTCAGCTTAGATGAAGCATCTGGTTGTCTGTGAAGCTTTAATTTTTTATTCAATTTTACAGCTGCACAAACTCAAGTTCAAAGAAACTGAGTGTGTTGCCCAAGGTCAGTCTTGAATCAGTGGTTGAGCCAGGAATAGAACTCAATTATGTTTTTTTTGTATGTGTGTATATGTATTATTTTAAACAATAACATGCACGGCTGTAATGAGAGGGTTTAAAAGAAAATCAACAGTTTGAAATTACTGTCGAGTTTGTCTATTTACCCTGTTCATGAAGGAAATCTGGTCTCAGACGACTCAGAGTTTGGAGGCCCTGAGCAAGTTGCAAAGCAAATCCAGTTTACCTTAACTTCACATATATTAAAAGGACACATATAGTCCCAGATAACAGTAGCCTTACCTCGCTTGACTTAAGCTTAGTTTTCAGAACACACAGAATATGAAAAAGGAAAAAAAAAAAAAAGGCAAATAATTCAGAACGGAAGGAAGAAGAGAGGTGCCCAGAACAACGAAGGAAGTGATAATTCCAGAAATGACAGAACTGTTCTTTCCTTGCAAAAGACTTGGATTAGCACAAGGAACACCACGTGCCAAAATGAAAGGTGCACATGCTGTGCACTAAAGGGAGGATGCTGCATGGAGATACAGGAACCAGCCTCTCACTGGTGTTCTCCAGAGGGACATGCCCTGGAAACCACTGCTCATACAATTACTCATATATCTTGGCAGACCCTTGACTTATCTGAGATACGAGTCACCAGGATTTTTAGGTGGACTGAATTCTGAATCTAAACACAAAGAATTTGTGAAGTCGCCTGCAATTTATGACCAATCTATGTTAGACTTTTCTGCACAGAGAGCTGTTTATGGGCCCTCAGTACAATGTTCTCAGTGCAGTTGATAATTCTCTGCAATGCTGATTGTGCTAACGGTTTGTATAAAAAATATTTCAGATGTCCAATGAAGATCTGGATTTTCTAATGTAGGAGGCAAAAGTAAAGGAAAAAAAAAGTATTTTGGGAGATATAAAGATATTATTCTATTAATGGAACAAAGTAACTAAGAAGATTGATTAAAAAGCTTTTGAGGAAAGACATTCCAGGAAATGAGTCCCATTGGTTTCCATACTGATCCTTTGCAGGTTTACATCTGAGAATGTCTGTGCTCTGAACTGAATATCTGAAGAAACTGTAAGAAAGGAGCCATGATGTAAAATCTTAGTTGTGTCCATCAATTCTAACCAGTCTAAAAGTTTAGTTAAAAAAAAAAAAACAGCTTGCGAATATAATTAAAATAAGCAGAATTATTGTACACTGGTCTGTCTGGGATATTTGGAGCATTCATGCATGCAACCTTGGAAGTACAAAGGAGCAATGGACCGTATCATTGCTTGCATTTCTGAGAAACTGGCCCAGTAAAATGTATGGACATCTCCTACCGGCATTTTTGTCATCAGAGCCTAAGGCTCCCTCCAGCTGTATGCTTTATTTAGAGAAATCATTGCAAGGTATTGGCTGAAAGCTCAAGCTCTAGTTGCATTCCTTTACTGACTGTTTTCCTTATGTCTGCATCTGTTTTGAGTTCCTGCAGATGAGGATGAACGTTGTTTAGTGTTTGCTGTATTCTGAGTACAGCACTTCACTGCTTTTGTGAAGAATTGCTAACAGGACAGAGATGGTCTTATTCAATCTCCTTGTGCAAGGCACTTGGGAAGGAGGGATAATAATGTTTTAAAGGCAGTGAGGCATTGAGTGTCTTTGCAGGAAGGCAAGCGTCAGTCCATCTCCATCTGGCCGTTGTGACTTCGGAACTGCACAAGAAAGCCACATTGGTGATGGTTCACAAATTGTTTTCATCTGTGCACAGTAGATATCCACTGAATAAACAAGTTGCCTGAAACATAACGTAGCATTAAAGTCACCAAGGCTTTATGGTCAGTGCACAGCTATGCAACTTGATCTTAGTGCTGAATTCATCAGAAAAGCTGCCCGTGAACCTATGTTTTCAGCAGATGTTTCTGTTTTTTAAGCAGAGACATTATAATCTTTTATTTGTCTTTCATTTCTTTCCATGAAAGCACAGTAGGGACAGTGTTTATCCCTGGTGATCATATCTGCCAGGTTGCAGTCCTCCCTTAGACATAATAATTTAGCTGAACATGCAGATCTTTTCTGAAGCAAGCTTTAAAAAGGGGGATGGTGGAACAACCTCAAAAGAATGAGTTTCTCAGGCTCACAAATTCTTAAGGATACAAATTTGTGGATTTGAATGCAAAGCATTGTCTTTAAGAAAGCATTGAATATGGGCTGATTTAATTCTACAGGGAATAAGTTGGCAGCTATTCAGACACTTTCAGTCTTCAGCAAATGTAACTTTGGTGTAACTGTGGTGTAACTTTATTGTCTTCACTGGGACTATGACAATTTATTTCTGCTGTTTTTTTTCTCAGTTTTGTTCAAACTATTTAACTCTACAAATCTGGTAAATCAGTTGCTCCTGGTTTACAACAGTGTTAATGAGATTGGAGTGCATCTATTTGTTCTGCAGCTAAGTAAATACAAAGCTATTAAATGAGCTCATAGTCTGTAGATACAGGAAAGTGTTAGCTGATAATTAAAGTGACTCCACCTGACAGACACTTAGTTTTAGCCATATAAATCTCATGTAGCTGAAGCGCATAGATGAAACTGAAACAGTAGATCAAACATTGCAAAATAGAATGAATGAATCTTTAACTCCAATTTATTCCCTGACAACCATGTCTGGATTTCGAGTACTTTCTAGAAGGTGCTGAATGCTAAAAACTTAATTTACAAGATAAAATGGAAGTTCAGATCTGCAGAAAACCCGGCTGATTTGTGGGTTTGGAGTAGACTGCAAAAATCAATTTCTTTCAATTACGAATGCAGATAACACCATGTAAACATGCTTTTGCTTAAAATGCAACCTGCTCAAAGTTGCTTTCATATCTTGGTTATTCTAAAGATAGTTAATTGGATTAAGTGATGGCTTTTTGCCATGACATATTAGCCTTGGTTAATGAGATGGATTATGAGCATGTAGTAAAATCACCAGACATAATGGATGTTACTGAGAGACCTTCTGAAAAATGGGCATCAAGTGTCAGTATGTCAATAGATCAAAACACATGAAGCTATGGTAGATGTGGAGCTTTTACATTCACAGTCCAGTAGAGGTCTGAGAGCTGCATGAAAGCTATGTAATGCAGCAAGAATATCTGCAAGGAAAAAAAAAGTGAAGGAAGAGATAGCAGGACTATCACATGTGTGATTTTATGACATAGTAAGAATAACAGCAGTAGTAAGTCTCTACCAGTTAGCACAGATTAATGGTTAGATTGGAGGTCTGATAGAAGGCCCCAGTTCTACCATTCCAGTTCTTAATATATGTTTGCACGATGACCTTACACGTGTTGTACAAGGTAGTACATTACTTCACTCCTCAGTTTCTCAGTCTGTAATACCTTCCTTTTAAAGTACATTGAGGACTTCTGCTAGTCAGCTCTGTGAGAATTGTGCATACAATGTTACTCATTGATTATTAAATTCTCTTAAATTGGATGGGGTTAGGAAGCGACAAGCACAAATGTTAGTTTGAAGCTACTTCTTCTCATTCCACAGCCTGAGCTTTCCTCGGTAGGATGCCAGATAATGTGTTTAAAGGTGTTTAATGCTCCCAGCTTGCAGGAAAAGATGGGGGGGGAGGGGAAGGGATGAAGATTTTTCTCAGCTTCTGTGTAGGCATCTCAAGATTTTAAGTCATTTTTTGCCAGTATTTAGTCTCCATAAGCCACTAGTGGTGCAAGCTGCTCATCTCTAATCAGGGCAGCAGATCTTCAGGTTGACCTTTTTTTGCAAAGTTTGTGTGTCTGTTATTCTTGATCTTCCTTTGTTTGAAATTTCCTCTTCCTATATGTCCCCAGTGAACATATAAGGTGCATTTAAATTTACTTCAAGTCTGAGTATTCTTGTCTTCTGCCCCTAGCTCAGATTGATAAATGCTTTCACAGGCTTTGCTTTGGTTTTACATATTCTCTATTACCTCATTTATTTTCTTCCACTCTTGCCACATTTTCATTCATCTGCTACCTCTGTCAAATTTTCTACCCCTACCTATTTCAAATCTCAGCTAGGAAGGCACTGCCACCCATGATGTTTCACTGGTGGCTCTATGCACTTGGCAGTCTTCCTCTGCTGCTTTTTCAGCCTTGTGCTGTGCTGTGACAATTTGGCATGGAAAGAATAGCTCAGCTCTCAGCTAATGCACAGCTCTGCCTTACATGGAGCTATGCTGCTTTATGGCAGTTTAAGAGCCCACATTCGCCATGCTTTTTTCCCCCACTTATGCCCATGTGTCTCAAACGAGGGTCTAACTTACTGTCTCCTGTAGACACA
The DNA here is from genome assembly GCF_000705375.1 of Tinamus guttatus. The sequence goes on along the minus strand of NW_010584060.1, from coordinate 376,159 downwards.
TAGTTGTTTTCCTTAAGATAAATATGGTAATGATATTATATCCCATCAGTGAACACTGCTGTATATGCAAGCATTTAAATGCATGACACTAGACTTCAAAGGACATACTGCATAATCAGGCAAATTGCTTGTGATTTGAAGGTAAGATAAATCCTGAGTGGTTCAGTAAACCAAACAAATAACAGTGTGTTGAGCTTGCATTTGATTGACCTCTGTATTCATTGTCTCTTCTAAACTAAGTACTGAAATAAGCATGTTTAGAAGCGTTTAGAAGTGTTTTTTCAGAGTACGTGAGAATGTACATAAAATAGGCTGAATCTCTTCCTGCCAAGCTGTTCCTTTTGTTTATACCATTTCATATAAATTTAGCTTGCTAAATGTAAGCATGGTTTCCTTTCAGAGCTAAATCCCATGTCCAGTAACAGGAAGGAGACCACTCAAAGCTCTAATGAGACATCCCTAGTTGTCTTAATCTGATTCCTTTAGGACTTTGTTTTTTCTTTTTGGTACTGGCATTGTATCCATTCCATATTAAGCTCCAAAAATTCCTGTCTTTGATTCAAGTCTTTTAGTTACTGTGATAATGTAAGATCTCTCATTTTCTGACTCTGCAGGTCCTGTACTGTGAAGGCCTTTTGAAAGATTAAACAAGCTGTTAGAACTACTTCTGTGTCTTCCACTGTCTTATGTATTCATTTGAAAAACAGGAGAGAATAGTGAGACATCAGTAAAGTGGTTAGATTCTAGTATGCGGCGATCTCTGCACTTACTTATTCCAACTAATTTACAAGGTTTAATGGACAGTAAAACAGCTTTAGATTTGGGTTGGCCAGAGTGATCTTTGAATTAAGAACTACACAGAAAACCAAAATGCATGAGAAGCCTCTCATTTTCAAATTTCTTCCTCCTTTCTTTTCTGTGTATTTCTCTTTTTTGCACGATGCATATCCTTTCTCTCTCACTTACTTTCCACGGAGAGACAAAGGTAAATGGCAGCTGAAGTAGGAAAATTACATACTTTCAAAAGATAAATTATCTGGATTGAGGTGTTAGGTTGTCTAGAATGAGGGAAATTTAGAGCCCTTAAAACCAGGAATTAACTGGGAGTGCTGGAGCTACTGTGGAGATAAGGCCACCCTTCAGCATGACTTAAGCCTCAAGCAAATCACTGATCCGATGGCACAGAGTATGAGTTCTAAATGATATAAGCCTTTCAGAAGCTAGATTATAAAGCATCTTTCTCCTAACTAACTGGCAACATACAGCGTGTTGTTGCACCAGATTTTGAACAAAGCCAAAAAATGTGCTTGCTGTATCTGATTACAACTTTCTGACTCCCTTCCTTAGATTCTCTGGTTAATTTTAAAGCATCAGGTAGTGGACATGAAAAACTACTATTCAATGTATTATGACATACCTTAACATACATGGTGATATGGCCTCATGTATTAAGCACTGCGGATAAGCAAGACATTCTAGCACACGAAGGACTGCTCCTTTGCGATGTTGTGACACTCCAATCCACGACGCTGTTGGCTTCTTTCCCTCTGAGGTGGTCATTTCATAGGACCTCCATTGAGTATTCATAATTGTTGTGTACAGTGCCATTTAAGTTAGTACTGAGCTGTCTTCCAGAATGCTTAGTATTTAGTAATCTATAGTTATGTTGTGATAGCTTAGTTGTGAGCTTGCAAAACTTAAGTGTAAAAGTTATAATTTACTACAGGTTTCTAATGTGTCTGCTTCAAAAAAAAATCCTTTTTTGGGTTCTAAATGCAGTAGGAAGGAGCTGCAGTGATGTTACATGGCGCTCCTTAGGCTACATCTAGAGCACCTGTGTTTGGGAGCCCCATTGCAAGAAAGACATTGATAACTGCAGCAAGTTCAGCAGAGCGACACCGAGACGGTTGAGGGGGCTGAAGCACATGTCCTGTGAGAAAAGTGCATCTTCATGGTGATCTAACAGCAGCCTGCCATGCCTGTGGGGAGGTCATGGAGACAGAGCCAGGCTTTTCACAGACATGCACAGTGGAAGGATGAGAGGAGACAAGAATGAATTTCAGCAACAGATGCTCAGACTAGTTACAAGAAAATCCCTTTCCTCATGAGGACAGTGAAGGAGTGGAACAGGCACGAATCTTCATTCTCACAGGTTTTTAACCGAACAGAGCTGTTGTGCTTTTGAGTTGGTAATTGAACTTGATTTGAGCAGGAGGCCTGTCAGGAGACATCTCAGGAGGTCTCTAGTCCAACCTCTTTGCCTGGATCCTTTTAACTTCCCTCCAACCTTCCAATTTGGTTGAGGTTTCAGGTCCCTTCCAGACTGACTTGTCCTATGATCCTATGTATTTTAGCTAATAGTTAGTAGTTTTGCTGAGGAAAATGCTCAAGATAGATAATATTGGGCACTTCCAAGAAAACTGGAAAACTGTTGTTTAGCTATCTCAGGATGAAGCGAAAAAATGACTAATTCTGAACAAATCCTAATGACTTCAATTACTTTTCCCCAAATCTGATTGAAAACTATCCCATTATGAGAAACTCAAAACATATTTATCTCACTTACTGGGTTAAAAGAGTATTTTCTTATTAACATATCCAATTCTTTCTGCTAGTATAGGTCACCTACAGTCCAGCAGCCCAAGATACAAATTTAACTTCATAGCAGATGTGGTGGAAAAGATCGCACCTGCAGTTGTGCACATTGAACTTTTCCTCAGGTAACACTTTTAACTCTATATTTTAATTGCATTGTTTGATAAGTGGCTACAAATATTTTCCTTTACCTCCTTTTGCCATCGAATAGAACAGTTCACTGCTATAGTATTGAATTACTGATGTTCAAACTATTTTGAAATGTTTTAGTAGTCTCATCCAGGGAAGCTAGATCTGAGGACTGCGAGAGTGAGCTTTTGTATGAAAAGTACCATTACCTACTTTTTTGTGTCTTGTTCCTGTTTAGTAGGTTTAGAGTCTTTCAATTGACTTTCAACAGATACTGCCCTCAGTAGGATACATTATCTTCTTTGGAGACGTTCTTCACAACAATGTGATTGGGTTGTGTTTGTTATGTAGAGTTAAAAAGCAAATAAACAAAAAAGTACAGAAAAGTAATCTGGAAAAGCATAGTGTTTTCTTGCTTATTTCAGTGAGTGGTGATGTCAAGTTATTTCATTTTGTCAGGAAAAACATTGAGAGGTATTTCATTGACCATCTGTAATCCACCTAACCATATAAATGCTTTTAGTAGATATAAAAATAATCTACTACATTTGCTGACCAAGACATAACAAAATTAAGTATACAGAAGGTGGAGCTAAGGAGGCAGCTTTTAACATCAAGTACTCAAAACAACTTGCTGTCAGGATAAATCATTACCAATATTACAGATACTCCATTACCTGGATTTCTTTCTCCAAGGGATGCTCTAATTTTGCATGAGCTTAAGATTTTCTTGAGAATTCTTTTGTTTATTTGTTTTTTGTTGTTTGTTTTTGATTTGTAGAACTGAGGTAGATAACTGGCTTTAAAACCTGGCATGTGCACATGGTGACTGGTCTTTTAAGAGAATGTTAAAAGATCTTAACTGTTAACTGAACTTAATTCTTAGTTAAACTGTTAAGAGAACATTACAGCTGAAGACCTTTTAGGTGTTTTCATGTATTTTTAATATTACTTTTTCCTTCCCTAAAAGTGAATGTTTGCCTAGTGACCTGTTGGGCACTAGTTGTGGTACTGCCTTCTGCCTGAGATTGGCTCCAGTTCTTCACTGCCAAACAGCCCAGGACTCTCAAACAATTTTCTAATAAGGATCACATGAAAGATTAGCTTGGGACATTTTCTCGTTTTCTGCTGCTAAGGCACTTTCTGTTCCCCTAGTAAATCTAATGTCACTGCAGCAATTGTTCACAGGAAAAATTATCTACTTTAAACATATACAGTAATATTGTACCTATGACACATACAATAAAGTCTTTTAGCTATCTTTAGTGCAGCAAATGATGTTCCCTTCAAATCTCACCATTGTTAGTGTTTTTCATTTCTGCTTTTACATTCCTAGTCCTTTCGGCCTGCACACAAACTTTTTTCTACACTCATGGTTCCTGATCTTCTGAGACACCATCACCTCCTTTGCTCCCCCATCCAGCTGGAAGGTTCCTTCTCCCTGGGCAGCTCTTTCCTGTCACAGGATCAGTCCATTTGTCAGCCCTGCCTACATCCTGACCTCACTTTCTTTCACTATAGAAGTGAGAGTCACATGAGATGCTCTTTTTTCTTTACACCTGCCTTTTCCTCCTTGCAAGGAGAAGTTTAAAAAGAAAATAATAAAGCAAAAGACTGTGTGATTTGCCAGCTTTCTGGAAACCTCAGTTCATATCTCCCTGCCTGACTAAAAGCAGTCTGCAGGGTTTCAGGAAGTGTTCCTTTCTTCATCAGTATTTTATATTTATTTTTAAGTGCTCTAATAGAAGTTATCAAATAGAAGCTTTGGTATTTCTTGGAATGAAAGGTGGTGGATAACATCTAATGCTGTCATTTTCTTTTCCCCTTTTTTGAGTAATAACTATTTATCTTTTGTACAGGCATCCTCTTTTTGGTCGGAATGTCCCCCTTTCCAGTGGATCTGGGTTTATTATGTCAGATTCTGGTTTAATCGTGACCAATGCCCACGTGGTGTCGAGCACCAATGCCATATCAGGGAGACAACAACTGAAAGTGCAGCTGCAAAATGGAGATACCTATGAAGCCACCATCAAAGACATTGACAAGAAGTCTGACATTGCAACAATAAAGATTCACCCTAAGGTGAGTGCTCTAAACAGAGAAATGAATGAATTTGGCAACCTTATTTCAGTTTAAGTACATGCTGACTGGTTGGAATACTTATTTAGGGATTCTTTGGAAACAGATCTGGAGATAATGATGTTCAGAATAAACTGCATCTGTAGGCCTGGAAATCTTTCATATCTTAAATTCCTATGTCTCTTCTGTACTAGGAACTGCTAAAAATAATGTGGCCTGGCTAGTATGTGGCCACATTCTGCTGCTGTTAGCCAAAATAGTCTCCATCGTTAGGCAATCCTTCCAGCTTAGTGTGTCTGTGAACTGTAAAACGGTCTGCAGTATAGTGGGAATGACAGAATGTCAATAGTCAGGTTGTATGCTAATTCTGTAGGGAGGACAAGGTATAGTCCGCTGGAAAATAGGCAAAATATGGTTTTGAATTCTGATTGCGTTTTTTTTTCTGAATGAAATTGCAAGGTATTGCTCCTTGCACTTTATTTCTGAAGACAGCTGAAAGCAGTAAGGTCCTACTTTAGTGTGATCTGGCTTAAGTTTGGGGCATATTACAGTGAATTGAATGGACAATATGCCTTCCTAATCTCTCTCTAGTTTTTGATGTTTAGTCAGGTTATTTTCAAATCTAAACTAATTATTTTTCCTGTGTTTATTTAAGAAAAAATTGCCTGTATTATTACTGGGACACTCTGCTGACCTGAGGCCAGGGGAATTTGTGGTGGCAATTGGAAGTCCCTTTGCCTTACAGAACACGGTGACAACAGGTATTGTCAGCACCGCTCAGCGAGATGGCAAAGAACTTGGCCTGAGGGACTCGGACATGGATTATGTTCAGACAGATGCTATTATCAACGTAAGTACTAGGAGTGCAAGGGGCTGAGCCTCATAGTCCTGGGATCTTGCAAGCCCTACCTGTTCAGCAG
>NW_010584060.1:338671-360919 GCF_000705375.1 Tinamus guttatus | reverse complement strand
CAGGAATTAATTTATATATAATTCAGTTGATGCAGTTAATTTGTCTTTAAATTTTGCAAATAGATTTAATTTCTTGTGTGCGAAATCTACTGTAGAGACAGGGCCATGGTCTTTCAGGTGGATGGAATGAGTCAGCCATGGCTAAAAGTCCTTTCTATTTCTATAAAGCCAAGAAAAAATAGACTACTTGTACTCTCTGTGTGTTTGTTCTAGAAGAAAATCTTCAGTGAAATATTCCAAGACGGATTTTACATGTAGTGAGCATTATTCATTAGTATGCCTCTATCAGAGGATGAAACCCCCCTCCTATGGAGGCTAAAGCAAGGAAAGAGTATGACATTCACCCTTTTTGGTGAACAGCCCTGTCGTTTTTCTGGGTAGAATACATTCTTTCTGCTTTTTTTCTTGCCTATACAGAGGAGGGATACAAGATGGAGACATCATCGTTAAAGTCAATGGGAGACCTTTGATGACTTCCAGTGACCTGCAAGAGGCTGTGATGAATGAGTCACCTCTACTACTTGAAGTTCGGAGAGGAAATGACGATTTGCTATTTAACATTGAGCCTGAAGTTGTCATGTAAATAGAACTGAGGAAGCTTTCATCATAATAAACTCACGTATTCTGGAACACTAGATACCTCCTTTACAGCTACAGTAATTATACTTCCTGTTGACTAATGACAAGGTGGACTAACTTAATTGCCTGAGCCATTTCTGTACATAGTAGCTAGGATGAATTGGATTATTCCTTGTATAGAAGATGTAACTCAAAAAAAAAAAAAAAAAAAAAAAAAAAAAAGTGTTCTGGGTTGTGTTCTGGGGAGGGAGAGGAGGAAAAAAAAATGGTAGCTGGTAGAAATGGGATCCCCTTCTAGTTTCTGCAGAGTTCAGAGCAGATTCAGTTCAGTGGTTTGAAAGACCAAAACATTGCGGAAAGTGAGGAAACATGCCAAAAGGGGATTTTTTTTTTTTTTTTCTAAACTACAGTCATGGCTGCAGCAGAACTAAGCTACTGCAATGCAAAATTGAGCTTTTTGTACACCATTTTTTATGTGAAACTGGTATTGGCAAAGCTTGCATTTGTTCTTAGTGCTTGTATGCTACATGTCAATGCAAATAGATTAAATTTGTAAATGTAGAAAGGAACAAAAATGGTATCAGGCTATAGAGTGTTACACCTAGGTCATGCAATTTTGGAATATAGTAAATGATTCTTATAGAATTAATGCCTTATTATATATAAATCAAAACGATGTGCTGAACAAAGTTAAGTTTGAGAAAGTGCACATTTTTTTTAAATTTGATACAAATTAGTTTTGCGTTTTACCAGTAAGCTTGGCTGTAAAATTGTTATACTACTTTTGGCTTGTACTGTATATGTTTCTACTGTAAGGAGATAAAAGTTTACACAAATAAAGTGTTGCTGTAAATCTCTTTTTAAACAAGTGTTTCTACTCTCTCTATTCTGTCAGAGTGGAATAAACCCTCCCAAAAGAAAAATTTCTACCAGAAATCACGACCCCGCTGATATGAAAGCCTTTTGCAACCCTTTGATATAATTACTCTGTCCTTACTTAGACTATGCTAAGAATTGCTTTCCACAAAAGTTGATTATTTACACTTTTTCTTTCCCATATTTTTAAATTGCGCTTTGATGTCATTTAGAGATTATCCAATGTTGGGTTCCTGTTACACTCAATTCTGTGTGTACGTGACAAGAAGCAGAGAGGAAGCACTATTAATTAAGCCTGCTTTACAGCTAGCACTTGGGATACTTTAGCAATTTCTGTCTTCAGTTTATTAAAGTATGAATCTAGATCTTGTAGATACCCTCAACAACAACACTATCCTCTTAGTTGATCCTGCTATCATTCCCAAAGAGACAGAGAGAGTGTCTGTATCTGGAATGTTTTCTACAGCCAGATGTGGGTTTTAGACTTGGGTATTATCTGAGCCTTCCACAAACTCCTATTTGTAGCAGAGGGTAACCCTCTGGAAGCTAGGACCTTCCCTCATCAGGTACTCATCAGGCCTGGCCTTTCTGCCTACATCCACCAACTCATTCGTGACAAGCTTTTCACCACGGGGTTTGCATGTTGCCAGGCATGCAGAAAAAAGCAGTCAGCCCCTGCTTCGCTGGATGTACGAGCATACAGTTGAAAGACAGATGGGTTATATTCCTCCTAAAAAGGAAATGCTGTTTCTTACCATCATAGTATTGCCCATGTCTCGAATAGCTATGTGACAACCATGCTGTTGCCAAAGAGAGAGCTGTTTTCACACTCTGATAAATACAACTTCATCTCTTCTGAATTCAGATTAAGTCCCTTCCATTAAAATACAACCTTAACTTGCAACAAGCTTGCAAAAAGCATCAGTATGTTCCTCCCTGAGAATAATTCTTGTGTAAAGAAGGATACTGTTATATCATCTCTATGTTCCTACCTGAGAATAATTCTGATGTAAAGAAGGATACTGTTATATCATCTCTATTACTGTCACGTATAAAAATCAAGCTTATTCATATATATATATATATACTATTTTGGGACCATTTTATCATTCAACAGCTTGTGATGGGTGTTTGATTACATCTCTGCTGAATACTAGTCAAGTTAAAATATTTCCATCAATTAGTTGGATTAGTTCCATCAATGGATTAGTTGGATTTGTTTTGCTATCTTTTCAGAATTTTGGGCAACAAAGTATTTGGTAAGAAGATTCATATAGCGATTAGCTGCCTCCATGGTGCTTCTTATTATGAAAGTAGCTTTGGGGCTCCCAGATAACACAATAATGATTTTAAAATAAATTGCACAAGTCTATTGCAGTAATGCTGACTGGCATCTGAAAGGGATATAGCATTAAATTTGATCAGTGTGCTGTGTAGAGTGCCTTGAGCTTTTAATCTTGCCACTGAAAGCACTTCCACATATAGAAAGGCTGTCATCCACGTGAGGGGAGAAGGTTGTTTCCCTGCTCTTCCAACACCACTGTGTTCAGTCAACAGTTCCTTTACTTTCTTAAGCTTTCTCTGCAAATCTTGTGGAACCCAAGGTCTGACAGTCTTGAAATGCCTTTGCATTCTGAGGGAATAAATGAGAGGTTTTTCTAGGAAAAAAAGCATTGTCATTTCCTTCTGACAAAATAGTGCCAGTGTCATTTCAGCTGCAATGTGACCGTTAGCTGCTGTGATAAGAACAGACTTTATTAATTGGCACTCATTCTCTGACATGGGTTAGAGTTGCAAAGGTTAACTGCTCTGTCCTACGCCAGAGTCAGCATTTCCTGATGCCAGTAGTTAACAGTAACTCTATAAAACAACCTCACTATCTTTGAGTTTTGGTTAGGATCTTTGGCCTCTAAAATGACTGCCTGTGTCTCTTTAAAACAAAATATTCAGGCAACTTTTCTGTTATACAGTTACTGGCTGTGTCTCAGGCAAAAATATATATATATATTGCAACAGTGTGATCTTGATCTGCTCAAAGAAACTGGCAGCTGCAGCTTTTCTCAGTCAAGTCTAGGTCAATAAAACGAAAGCTTTTGATATTCATTAGCCTAACCACCCTTTTATTCCCAGAAGGATTTCTAAAGCAACCTCATTATTTCTGTAAGGCCTAATCAGCAAAATAAAGACAGACAGAAATCAGTGAAGGACCTTCCAAAGGAGAGAAGCCTTTCAGAGATGCAGCAAGGTGTGCAATGTGTGAATGGCAGAGCAGTGCTGGCAAGCTCATTACTGCTGTAGAACTCCCCTGACCCTGACTTGCCCACGTGTGGATGAGATCTAAGATACCTGCTTTAAAATATCTGTGTTTGAATTTAAGGACAACTTCTCAGGCCCAATGTAAAGGAGAAGGCAGGAAGAAGATAATACCATGAATAAGACAAACCCTTTTGTAAACAGAAATGAAGGCTACTAGGAAGACAGGGAACTGCTGTACAGCTGCCTGGAGACTCAGGAGCCTTGAAGACTCATCTCTGCAGGGATGGCATCTTCTCCTTGCTCTGGACCCCCGGAGCAGCTTGGGTGGGGATGAGGATAACCTCCCTAACCAGCAGAAACTCTCCCCAAGAAGAACATGTGAAGGACCAGCCGAGCAGCCTGCAGAGGGGACACAGGTGGTCATTGCCTGGTAGCTTTTCCGCAGCCCTCTCTCCTGCATGCTGCCTGCAGGAGCTGCGCTGCGCGGCCGTCCATGGGACCTCCCATCCCTCCTGCCCTGCATTTGCTCTGGGTGCTGTGCAAGGCATCAAAGATGATTTAGGGACTGGAGCATCTAGCTTATGAGGAAAGACTAAGCAATCTGGGCCTGTTTAGCCTAGAGAGGAGAAGACTGAGAAGGGATCTGATCAATATGTTTAAGTGCCTGAGAGGAGAATGTAGGGAGGACAGGGCCAAACTCTTCTTGGTGGTGGCCAGTGATAGGACAAGGGGTAATGGGTACAAGTTGAAACACAAGAAGTTCTACCTCCATATAACGAAGAAGAACTCTACTATGAGGGTGCCAGAGCCCTGGAACAGGCTGCTCAGAGAGGTTGTGGGGTTTCCTTCTCTGGAGATCTTTAAAACCTGCCTGGATGCCACCCTGTGCCACGTGCTCTAGGTGTCCCTGCTGGAGCAGGGGATTGGACTAGATGATCTCTAGAGGTCCCTTCCAACCTCAACCACTCTGTGATTCTGTGTGTGATTCAAGTGCTCCCATGCAAACTGCTCTGCACTGTTCCTTGCATGCTATCTCTTGTGCTCATCTGTGTCCTGACCTCCACAGCAGTCCTTCCATCTGCTCTTCTCCGCTGGCTTCACCACAGCTACTCCCTGTCCCCATATATCCCGGACAGCAGTCTCATGCTCTCCCAGTTTTGTTTTGACAACTCCTTTCTTGGGGCTTTGTTATTTTAGCAGGAATCTGGAAGAAAGAGAAAGTCTAGAGCCCCAAGAAGAGTGGGGCTAGAAAAGGCTGGCCAAAGGAAACATAGCCCTATATCCAGACTGGAGTTAGGGCCATATTTGCTGTTTAACCAGAACTAGGCTTGGTGACCTCAAGCTTAAGGTTAGGGCTAGGGTTAGTGTTAGGGCTAGAGTTAAGAGAGAAAAAGCCTAGATTCCCTCGGGGAGCGGCGCTAGAAAGGGCAGGTGAAAGCAAATGTAATGCTATATCCAGACTGGTGGTAGGAGCATATTTGCCTTTGACCAAGCTCTAGGCCTAGTCACCTCAAGCTTAGGGCTACGGTTAGGGTTAGGCCTATGGTTAGGGCCTATGGTTAAAGTTGAGAGAGAGAAAGCCTAGAGTACCAAGGGGAGCGGGGCTAGAAAGTACATGACAAAGAGTAATGGGTACATATTGAAATGTAGGAAATTTCATCAGGATACAAGTAATAACTTCTTTACTCTTAGGATGAAAAAGCACTGGAACAGGCTGTCCAGTTGTTGTGGAGTCTTTGGAGATATTTTGGAGATTCTTGGAGATCTTCAAAACCTGTTTGGATGCCACCCTGTGCCACATGCTCTAGATGTCCCTGCTTGATCAGGTGGTTGGACTAGATGACCTGTAAAGGTCCCTTCCAACCTCAACGTGTTTCTGTGATTCTGTGATTCTGTGACTTTAATTTTTTTCTTTCCAAGTTCTGGAGTCCACATGCCTGTCCTGAGCATTTCCAGTCCAGCGTAATACCAGGGCCTGGGGTTGATGAAACGCTTGCTTTAACCACTGGAGGCTGCAGGATACAGAGGGTGATGCTGCCTCTCCTAAGGTATCCCCAGCCAAAAAATGGTGTTCAAAGATGTGTGGGCTGCAAAGCTGTCCTTGAGGACTGTGTAGGGCTAGCATGTGTATGACCTGTACATCCACACAGAGCAGCAAAGCCTGAGGACTGCTTTGAAGCAGGAAAAAGACTTCAAAAAGGATGGGATGTAGCATGTTTATTTTATTTTATTCCCTTTATTTACATGGGTTTCTATAATTTTCATTTAACTGAAGGTGTCTGGGGAAAACATCCAGGTCTGTGTTTGTTCTCATCCGTCTTCCCACAGCAGCAGATTATTTTTGCAACTTTGGCTCTGCAAATAAGATATTGGGTCTTTCATGTGGACCTTCCCAGTGCTCATGTCAGCAGATACCATGTGGTGGGTTTTGCTGCAGAAAATGATTACAGGTCAGGCCACAGGATGTAAACCTGGATGAAAAGAATAAGAGCCACCATCAGTTAAGCCACAGTTTCTTAAAAGATCTTGCTAGCTTGTCCAATTCTCTGGCTCTTGGCATACTTGCGAGGCAACATTACCTTGCACTTTACTACCAAGCCATGTTCAGCGGTACCTTCACCAGCAGAGAACCAACACACTTGGGCCTGAACCCATGTTCAGGGAGAGGGGAGTGGAACCTCAGGCTGTCGCAGTGATAAGTGAAAAAGAGAATGGAATATATTTATTTTTTTCTCTTTTAATTTTTATCCTCTGGGGAGAAAGGTCAGACAGAGCAGGTCTCCCCCCACCCCTTCCTCTTTCCTCTCTGTCAAGAGACTCCTCTGGAGACTGTGAGAATATGTCAGTACTAAGCAGCATGTTTCCCTATAGAACTCTCCGGAGAATTACAGAAGCAACTGCTCACTCTTTAGTTCTTCAACAAACACTAGCCAGGGCTTTCACAAACAGCCATCTGAGGCATAGTCAGGAAAAAACAAGTTCTTGAAGGAGGCAGTCGCCAAGGAAAATAATTGGGCAGCACGAGGGGTTTGTGACGCAGCTGTGCAGCTGCGAAGTTCAATGACTTCTAGATTGCCTCCATCTGAAAATGCCGCGCACCAGGAAATGCTCCTCTACCCCAGAGCTGGAAATAGCCGAGCAGGGTGAGGTGCTGCCTGAAGACAGCAATCCCCTAACAACTCATCCAGCACAAGAGAACATGAGGCCTTGAACTGTCCTCTCACCAGACAGTGAAGGTGTGAGACAACAGCGGTGCCAGCTTCTCCCTTTTCCTTCTGTGAGAGGAAGCCACCTCAGGATGGTGGTCGTGTGGAGCTACTTGTCTAGAAGTTCCTTAACAGCATGGGAAAGAAATACCTGCTTTCGGGAGGCCTCTCTCTACAGGCCCCCAAAGCTGTATCCTGAGGCTCTTCATATATCCTAGGCCTCCTTCCTATGAAGAGGGGTGAGGGGAACTGAAGTACATGTCACACTGTGCAGGTCTCAAGTGAGGTGGCTTTTATTCAAACAGATTTAAGAACTGGCAGTTTTCAGAATATTCAAGGATTAGCCTTTTACTGGCTAAATTTCAGCCCTAATTTCAAAGGTACTTTGAACTTTCTTTTGTGTCAAGTGGAGGTAACACATAAACCTCTGGCAAAGGGAAAAAATGAGCTCTCATTTTCTGTCACTCCAGTACTATGTCAAATTTCAGGTTTGCCTAAAAAGGTTTATTGGCAAGAATGGGCCAAATCTTTACATCTTTTAATTTAACAGAGCAACAAAGTGATGGCTCCTGCCTCACAGAGCCTCAACCTCACTGCATCAGGAGATATCTACCAGTGAGTTTGCAAGTTATCTGAAAGTTTGGAATATATTATTAGCACTTTCCTTTCTATAAATTTTACCACTAAAGCTGTATCTTTAATGGAAGGAATACAGAAAATCTAAACTAAAAAAAAAAAAAGGCTTCCAAAACTTACCCTTAAAAAAAAAAAAAGCTCGAAAGCCCATCACATTAGGAGCCTTTGTAGTTTGATAACGATTAACGATGCTCTGTTTCCCATTGCAAGTTATGAAGGTAACCTCCTGCAAACTATATATCCCCCTGGAAAACTATTGCTTATGTTAGGGGCATAAAGCTACTAGTTATGCCTTGACAGAAAGATTTCAGCATTTGAAATATGTTACTCCCCTGGGGTTAAATATTGCCACTCTGGCCTATAAAACTTCCACTGAAATCCCACATTTAGGGAGAAGTAGAAAAAAAAATGTGGCCGGTTATAAGAGTTCTGATAATATGAAAAGTTCTTTACAGCTTCTCAGTGGTTTGAGATGTCAGTTTTCATATGAAGGGGACAAATCAATGGTCAAAGTGCAAGAAAGTGATGAGAGAGGCAGCGACAAATATAAACAATTGTTCCATGTTTTTTTCACCAAAATCTCTGTACTTACGGTGCATGTTTCTGTTGCTTTTGTTGCAGTAAATTTTCTGTGTTAGTTTTTTCAGGAGAAAGCTTTATGACTGCTTGATAATCTGTAGCGCTATTGGTGCTAAACAACTAAAACCAGAAATCTAACATGGCATGAAAGCTGACGGAGCAGCCGTTTTCTTTGCTTCACGTCTTTAACAGCAGCTGCAGGAAAAAGAAGGGCACAAGAGTAAAGCCTAGCAAATTGAAAAAGAGCAGCCCTCTGAAAGCACTCTGGCAAATTTCTGTAAGTCACCACCATGCCTTTAAAATAAAGCAAGGTTTCCCACAGCTTAGTTATACCAGTGAAAAAGTGCAGCATTTATGCTGAAAAGAAAAACAGTTATTTTTATCCATTTTTTTATGGAAGGCATTACAAAGTTGCTTCACTTTGGAACAATATTTGCAAGGCTTACTTTTTTTTGTCTTATGCAAAAACTTGGGAGATAATTAAATAAAATCAGTACTTTCTTAGCAGAAATGTGAAACTTGGTCAAAGTTTTTTTAAAAAAAATAAATAGTATTTTCACAACTCAAAAATTGTTTTGTGGAGCACTAAGGGAAATTTGTTCCAATAGAGACATTTAGTGCTGTCAATCTTAATGGCATGGAGTCAGGCTCTAAAATGAAAGACTAAGTCATGCTGGCTCTCTGAAAGGTGCCTGAAAGTTAACTTGTCAGCTAGCAAAGCCTTTCCTTGGACTTTGGCGAGATAGAAAGGAACTGTTGACACATTTTAATTTTCCATGTGCAGCTCCAGCAGCGCTGGGTTTATCGGCCACAGAAGTACTCTGTGAAACCAGCCCTCTGTGGTCCTGTGGGCACCAGGACTTCTTTTTTGACTAAAAAGGAACTGAAGAAGTCGCTTACTCAAAAAAATGAGCTAAGAACCATCCCCTATCCTCTCTTAGAAGGGGTGAAGCAGCGGAGGAGAAGGCAACCACAGTGTGGAGCTGTAGTGGGGTATTCCAGATAGTGCAGAGGTTTTTTTAATTATCCCCATTCTTGAGGTGTCTGAGGTCCAGATTTGCCAGCATATGTAGGTGGTAGGCCATGAATAACTCACAGATTTTGTGATTCTCTGTGTGTGGCTCAAGGGTTCTATATTTCCTAGAGACTGATCAAAAGACAAAATTTATATGGCTGTAGCAATTTCTGACACTACAGCATTGGTTTGTGTCCTGATTTGGGGGAGAAAAAGTCAAATGTAAATATCTTTCCCTGTGCAGGGATTTCTTCTTGACACTCTCCTGCATCACAGTGTAACATTTTGATATCCATTTATCTCCCTAAAAACGTAGCAGTAGCTCATCCAGAAAGCATACAAATTTATATTACAGAATACACAGAGCCTGGACTGAAAGTAAGGTGAGAAGAGACATTTTTATTTTTATTTTGCATATGGGAAGTTTTTATAAAGTGCAGAAATTTGTTAAGTCCTGTTATTTAGTTGAGATATCTGAATCTAACACTATCTACAAGTAGTAGGTACTGATATCTTACAGACATCTGGCCTTGCTAATGGAATCAAGCAAAAGACAATAATCGTATTTAGCCATTGTATACATAATTTGTCATTTTTTTTTTAATGGCAGATATAGTTAAAAGAAGGGAAAGAAACATGATCGCACTCTAAGAGTTTTAAGCTAAAATCACACTGTTTTGAAAATCTGTTTCATGTCCAGTTTTTAAGTTTGTACAAAATAGGAAAGAACTGCATGAAATTAAAGTTTACTGCCTAACGACGTGTAGCAGAAGTGTTTCTGCTGTTAGTACCAAAAATGCTTCAGTTCATTCTCACTGATAATTTGCCACCTCTATTTGTGCCAACATTAACAAATAGAAAATCATATTGATTGTAATGTACTACACAAAGTAGGTTTGTTTTAGATTGAAATTCTCCCCTAAAAACAGAAGAAAAAAAAAAACACCCAGTGTGTTATTTCTCTTTCTTTTTTGAACAGAGATTAGGAGGATTAAAAGGAGGTCTTAACTGCATGGAGGGTGTTTTGAATTAAATCCAAGATCTTATCCCATGGCTGTAGCAATAGTATTTTGAAAAATCATTTTTCAGCTGCTATGGTGAATGTTTCCAAAAACACAGAAGACGTTTACAATTTGTTACAACAATGAATCAAAATAGCTCCGCTCATTTTCCATGTTAAGTCTCAAGAGTCTCAATAAACGCAACATTGGCTCATTTGAAAGAGAAGAGTGATTGACAGGGTAATACAACTAACACTCTGAAAGAGAAAAACAGGTAGATTAACTATCCATTAAATTAATGCTCATCTACTCCCCAGAGTTTCAGACAACTGGCCTACTTAATAAGTAAACTATACATGGGTCCAGCAGAAGCATGCTTAGCGACCTAGGCCTTACCCAGCAAGGAGCTGCAATGTTAAGAGTGTGAAGTTAAGCAGGTGATTAATACATTGGTGGATAAAAACAGGGACAAATGTGCTGGCAATTTATTAATGTTAATATCTATTTCTTGCATTTTATTGAGGTGTACATAGTAAACAGGGTGATGCCGAAAGGGCTCTCGGGGAACTCTTTTGCATTAGATAGATAACTGCTTTCTGCAGACATCAGGATGCAATTTGGCACTATTGGCCTACAAACAGTATTAGAAGTCTGGAAAATCAGCAGGAGGAATTGGAGTTTCTGCTTCATACACATAAATTTGCCTAGTTACCAGTACAAAAATTAGTGGGAATATTTGAATTAGTGGTCTGTCAAAATTGCTAGTTGCCACCATAAAAGAAACATCAGGTGGGAAGGAGGAGGGGTGCAGCAGTCTGGTTTGGGAAAAAAAAATCCTTGAAAATGACCTCCATAAATAATGTCCTAGAAAATGAAGAAGGTGAGGCACAATGGAGTGAAAGAAATAATTGGGGCCTACTGCAAATCATGAAGTCACACTACAAAGTGCTCTTAGACTTGCAATATGAGGCAAATTAATGTGCTCAGATGCAAGACTTTGAAATATATATTCTGGAAATCTCATGGGGAGAATATTAAAATATCCCTTCCATTTTTTGCAGGTTACTGATTACCATTTACTGTTCTAAAAAGTATCTTATCTGCCTTGGGTGAAAGTCTATAGTAGCAATGATCTCAGTAAAGTAGAGTTGAATGCAGTTCTACTGTACATAGAGTGACACATAAGGTAGAGTGTACATAAGGTAGAGCAACCATGACATAGCAGATCGTATTGGTTATGCACAAAGAGCATAAATGAACTTGTTTTTCCTAAAGGCTCACTTCACAGATTTGAATGGAACTCTTTTACAAATTAATTGAGAGTCATAACTTAATAAATGTGCCAGGTGCTTTAAAGGCCATAAATCAGGGGAAAAAAAAATGGAAGTGCTCAAAAATCAAAAACCTGAATTTAGGGAAAATCACTGGGATAAGTAAAATACGAGCAGCTGTAGAGACAGGTAGAGGAATCTAATTAGCTCTAAGTTATATGTACTATAAAATGTACAGGATACAGTCATATGTACTCATTTCACATGCATATATTCAGTCTATATATACAACATATATATAGACAAATGTATAACATTCAAGATAGGAACTGGACGTAAAGAAGAGCACACAAACTGTAGAAATATTTGTCAGGGAAATGCAAAGAAGAAAGATAAACCCTGTGGCTAGCAGATACTAAAGCATCTGATATAGAAAAGAGGGAGATTCTGGAGATCTTCCAAACCCGCTTGGACGCAGTCCTGTGCCACGTGCTCTAGGTGACCCTGCGTGTGCAGGGGGGTTGGACTAGATGATCTCTAGAGGTCCCTTCCAACCTTAAGCATTTTATGATTCTGTGAAAACCTGAGAAGAGCTGTGCTATGATACCCTTGATCAGTTAAAAATATTGGTGGAAGTGTTGGCAATAGCGCAGATAACACATTGTCTAACAGATATTTCCATTCTATATTTAGCAGAGATATCAAATGAGATGTATAGATATTTCCAGCTGAGGCAGTCAGTTCATGCGATGACGATGGAATACTTTCCAGTTTAACAGTAACTCAGGATGGAATTAAAAAGCTGTATCTAGAACAAGGCCTTTTACTTTCTTTTTTAAAATCTTTTTATTTTTTATTTTTTTTAACAGCAGGTTCATATAACTTGCTTCCAACAGTTTTTAAAACCTGCCTAATGGTTAATAGTGGTGATGCTCCACAACTAGCTCAAAGGTAGCCTGGAAGATCTCTGACTTTTTTTAGGTCTTGTAACTGATGAACATATTAATAGGCATTGGAGGGCATATTGTGATGAGGTTTTTGAAACCTGCTAATAACATTGGAGCTGATAATTGGATATGATAAAGTGGTCTGTCTGACTGACACCCAGGATGGTTTTGATGCCATTTTGTACAGCGCACAGGACTGCACACCATGTGGCAATAAGAAAACTAGAGAGGACTAGAGGGACTGTGGTAAACAAACTCTAACTTTAATACAAATAAAATGTTTTCTGCACGTGACTTGAGACACAAGGGGTCTGTGATTCAGACCCATTCCAGGCTGCTTGATGTGGGGCTGCTCTTATGCTTCAGTTCTTCCATCCGAGGTGTAACTGGTAGCAATTCTCAACATGAAGCACTCTAAAAATCTCAGCCAAATACTATTATACAATGAAATTTCAACCCGTCTTTATGTGATCAAAAAAACAAGACTCAGTGAGCCTGTGTGGGCTCTCGGAAGATAGATGTCTGAATGGGCATTGCCTCATCTCTGGTGTCCAGTCTCTTCACTGAAACCCTGGTTCATGGGTATGAATATGTGCTTTTATAGATGTTTGAATTCAGTGTCTCCGCAGGCATAGGGCAACTTGCCCAATTACCCAGGGTGAAGTCTCTAAACATCCCAATGTTTAATTTGGACTGGCTTTCAGCTGACAATTTGAATTTCATTGATTTTTTTTTCTTTAATCTGGACAAGTCACCACCCATTCTCCTAACAGGTTTTTTCTTTTCTTGCTCATATTCATATGTTGTGCTTTCCCTTTGTCAGAAAAAATAAATTTTTCTTTGATTACTTTTTATGTTTGTTTTCTTTTTTGGTGTTGATTCCCCACTAAAAAAATCTAATAGGATAGAGAGGTTATAATTTAAATACAGAATAGTAAGACTAAAATGAAAGTGTCCCTTAAACAGTTCTTTTTTAAACCTGTGTGAACTAATACCAATACATGGGATCATAGGAAAAACTCAGAACTAATATGTCCAATGAGAAATTCAGCCTTGACTGAAGTGCTTCCACATTGAGCTGAAATGTCCAGTGGTAGAATCAAAACTGACAGAAGTCTACAGAAAAAGATTCTCTCAATTTCTATAGCATTTGGAGGGGGAAAAATGATCTGTAATGAATCTGCTTATAATGGAAAACAGTTTGCAAAATGTGACCTGCTGCTTTCTTTGTTATAAGATACAAAGCAGGTCCCAAATGCATCTCCCAAATTGTTGCAAAACAGGCAGAAATCAGCCCGTGGTCGGTAGCTCAGTGGCCTGACTCGGCTGTGAAATCATGTGCTATGATGGTGAAACTGTTCTTGTGCTGACAGATCTTATCTGCACAACGATCCGCACAGCGACAGCAGACGAGTGTCTGAAATGGTCTTTTTTTTGGAACACAACCTTCATTGCTGGCCAGCTGCGCATTTGAACAACCAGGAGCAGGAAAAAAGTTCCATAAATATCCACACACATTAACAATGCTGTGGATCTGAAAAGGTCTGAAACATGTGGGAAGAGTTTGGAAAGCCCATGGTTTGGAGTGTTTGTGCTATGAGAAACAGCTGACAGTTTTAAGGTGCGCTAGAAGTGGCTAACTACGAGTCATCTGTCAGCCTCCTCATAAATCTGCTAGAAAACAGGTTATGCATAAACTGCCTGATATGATCTATTTTTGTATGCAGGTTACTTGAAGAGAAGACAAGCAATTTGTCCAGGTTATAGAATATTAACTCAGCTATTTTGGTACTGGCAAGAATTCTGAGCCAGATGGTTGGTTGGAGGAAAAAAGAAGACAAGATTTATCCCATTTTCTTTGATTCTGCAAGATGCAAGAAAGCGTCCAGCCTTTCTGTTATTTAAGTATTAAGAATTCCACTTAGTGATTACAGTAGTGCTGTATTCTATGTGTCTCACCGCTTAGGTTAGGTCATCAAATTAAATAGCTTCTAACTTCACAATGTCTGTCTTTCCATTCTCATCCTTTCATTTTGCCAGATTGCCTTTTCCAAATAGGTGCAGCAGACAAACTTGGTGAAATATCAGGTGAACAGAAAAATTCAATAAATCTTTTGACAAGAGTTCCTATGTTATTAATAGCTATGTGCAATATTATAAATCAGAGAGGGGATTTTTTAGAAGACAAGATTTATTTATTAGGTTTCCATGAAGTTATACTAAATGAGAAATGATTTATTTATCATGACAAAATAATAAATCCCTCAAAATGAGCTTTTTTTTGAGGGAAAAAAATAAGCTGAGAAATGTCAATGAACTCTCGTTTCAGGGGTGACCTAGAGAGGCATTATAAAGAGGGCTAAGAATTCTAGACGCCAATCAATCAATTTCGTCTTCCTTGAAAACACAGACCAGGTACTAGCCCTTGTGATTACAATTACAAACCACTGAGAACTGGACGAGGAGCAACAAACTCCTTTTACATTTGTCACAGATCAGCTGCAATTTTATGTGAACGGGTGACCTGGATTTGAGCCAAGTGTCCAGCTGGATAATATATGGCCAGTTTTAGGACCTGCATAAGTTACTACTTTGATGCCTCCTGAAGAAACAAAGCTAGAAGTGTTCAGACCCCTCTGTATCATGGCAAGAATCAAATTGCAAATATATCAAACTAAAGGGAGCACAGCTGTTCTGTTTTGTTCTGTTCTGTTCTGTTCTACTCTGCTCTGCTCTACTCTACTCTTTTCTATTCTAATGCACTCTGCTCCACTCCATTCTGTGCGTGTTCTGCTATGCTGTGCTATACTGTGATGTCTGGTTTGGTTCCTAACCTCTCCTTTCTCATCCTTAATGTCATAATGAATAAAAAGTGAAACTATGCATCCACACATTGTTACTCTCTGAACAACTTTCTCTTGTTCTCATGAAGCACATACAGTAGATAAATGTAATATGATTATGTAGATTACGTAATGTTTGTGGTTTCTAGCTAAACAGAACAGAGTAAGAGTAACCTCTATCTAAGAAAGTTTTGCATTTTGCTCAGAGGATTTTTACCCAGATCAGGCTGAGCTACAGAACAGTTTATATGCCAAACAAGTTCTTCATCTCAGAATTTCATATACTGAAATGATTATATTCTGAATTTGAAATATTCTGAGCTCAGGTATCAATAAGTCTGGAATAAAGTGATTGGCACCTTGAGCTTCATTCAAAATATGTGAGGACTCAGTCTTGTGTTCAAGCTAACACTGAAGAGATGGGCTGCCATGTAAATACTAGATAACATTTCCTACGTGCTGAAGGCTTTTTGACCAGATATATAGCCATCCAAAAAGCCAATCCAAAAGCACAAATAGCCAAGATCACTTAGTTCACAAATAACTATGAACCCATGGTCTCAAAACGAATAACCAAGTTGTCAACTTCACTTTGTTTTCTAGGCTAATGAAGGTATAACACAAAAATCACTATTTCTGTTCAAAACAATTTAACAATTAAAATATGTTGCAGTAGCAAAACTGGGTCCTCATCTCTAATACCTTGAGACTTGTCCAGGCTTACCCAATATGCTTAAACCTATAATTAGGACTGGATTTTCAATACTGATGCTGAAGCAGCGTGAAATGTAGACAAAGGGGACATTCATTTTCATAACTTTCTGGGTGACTTTTAGATATACTAATAGAAAGATCTCAATTCAATGCTAGTCCTTAGCCAGTCTCTTAGAAAGTGCCTGAAAATTATTTTTTTGTACACATTGAAATTTGTGCCATGGCACCTCTTGCAAATGTTAGGAGAAACAGTATCCTACTGTTCAAATGGGATTTAAGTATGAAATAGATGTATTTTTTAACTGTATGAATTCGTGACAATTACTTCTTTACAACAGATGTTTTGTTCTTCTGGGAACATCTCCCAGTTAGTGTAGTCTGTTGTAGGATTTTTTTTTATATATATACAGGGCTTCACACATCTTTGGCTGAAAATGAAAAAATTAACCCATAGCATTTTATTTCTGCCTTAAATGTTGAGGCTCTACTTACTTCTGCAATTAGATCAGCTCTTTTTCCAGTTACTTTTCTAGATCCATTTATGGTGATGTAGAAGGTAAGATGACCAATAATGGAAGATTTAGAGGACTCCCATAGAAGAGCTTTAATCTGATCCATAGTAGTTTGTAATAAAATTCTATCCTTTAGTGAAGAGCTATCAGATCTCAGAAAATGACCTTTATAACCCTAGTTTTCAGTTCCAAATAAAGTAGCCATAAATTAGATATAACTATTGTTGGGACTTTGCTTTCTGGGGCATAGACATCCAACTGTTACATGTATTCCAGTGAATCAGGTCTCCTTTCCTACTGAGGACTGGGACCTCTTACAGTAATAACTGACTTCTTTGCTCTGTGCCTCACTCAGGCTGAAGGTCTTGGTCACAGACCTGGCTACCAAGGAATGGTAAATAACTGCATTGACTCACACGCTCACTCTGACTTAGCCTGGATTTGTGGTTTGATACATTTCCCAAAAGCTTACAGAATTTAGTTTGAGATGATTTGCATGCCTTAACGCAGGGGAGAGAGTGTGGGAATATACTTTCTTCTACTTCTTCCTCATCAATAGTAAAAGACTTCTTCTTTTCTGGCTTGGGGGTAACAGCAGAGCCACAGAGGTAGAAGTCATTGAAAATACGTAGTCATGAATTAAGCACTTTGGGGATCATTCCTATGGCTTGCAAGCCATACAAACCTTGCATGCTGTGTAAGCTCTCATCTCCATCTCAGCTTTCTAGTGGTAGGGCAAAATACCCTGTCCCAGTGCAGGATAAAAGGAATATTTGACAGTCTACCCCGCACAGCAGATGTGCTGCAGTCAATCCAGTCTTACTCATTAGGAGCGGGAAGGGACAGTCATTGCATCACTTTTGTACTTACTGGAAAACAAACATTATGGAAAGGTTTGCCTTTTTCTTGCCTTTTTTTTTTTTTTTAAATGCCATTTATTTCTTCCTTCCCTCATTGGGGATGGATTTAATTTCATTCAGACCAGCTGACCTTTAAGTTCTCAACAGATCCATTTTATGAATCACGATAAATACGTCAGGTAGTTGCCCTAGAAGCAAGCATGGGTTCAATGGAATTTCTCACTCGGTGCCCGGTGAGCGCTGTGAGCCCAGCTGCGGGGAAGAACTCAAGGCCAGTCAAACCGGGTTAGGAGGACTATGTCCTGAGAACCTACCTCACACAGCTCTTGTATTTGGATACTGAAACTCCTTTCCGCAGGTGCCCTCCATGCAGAGATATACCTGAATGCTGTAGCTACACATACCTTCAGCTTCAGCCCTGCACATACAACCTGGCAGCCCAGGAATGACAAGACTGAGCATTTTACTTATGCCTAAATTCAGGTAGGACTTTGGAGATCCTGTTCCACAGCTTAGTCTTGTAGGTGTTCCCTAAGAGTTGCCATATGTATTGATATTACCTGGCTCCTAGTCATAGTGGCCTCCTTTTCAAAAAACACATTTTGGAGGGAACACACCCTTTCAAAATGGTGTATTCCTGATTCTGTCCCTTGCTCAGGGAATGTAAATCAAGCTTTGATTCCACTCTTTGATTAGGGAAGTTCAAACTCACGTCTCCCATATCCTAGTAAATTGACTTAGCTAAACTATTCTTTGGAAAATGACAAAAACACTGCTTCTATGAGAATGAGGATTTAGAAACACACAGTTCTGAATGAGGGCACAGTGATGAGCATGAGCTTAAACTTTGTGAGCAGAAGAAACCAGGCTTGGTCCCAAAATTTTATCTAGTGGCAGTTTTAGTAGGACCCTCCTCATACATGTGCAAGTGCTCAGGATCTAGCAGCTTTCCTCTCTTGTAGCATTTGTGACCTTTCCTTTCACCCATTTGTTTTAAATTATGCTGAGCTATTGGCCATTTTTAGAGAGTTTTCTGTAAAGGCAGTGGAGCTGAGCCCTGAACGGACTTTCATAATGGAACAAAGTCTTAAATCAATGTGAAATGCACTCAGAAATAGGTTGTTCATCCTCCTCTTTTCTTCTTTGTGGGTGGCTCCAGAGAATAATGGTCCTATTGCTTATATACAGCAAAAGGGGGAAGAAAGAAGGGAAAACATTGACCCAGCTATAACCATCACTAGCATCAGCTCAGGAGGGCTAGAGTAATGCAAACACTGCTCCATAAGATGGAAATCACTATATTAAAAGCATCTGGCACGCACAGAAATGGGTTATTTTGGCACAGTCAGTAACATTATCAAGACTTAACCATGTAAGGCTGTGTTGATTGTTATTTATAGCATCAGCTTAAAAGGGGTATGGAAATTATACGGGAACCTCATTAGTATCAGCACGCAAACCCTGGGCAGTCTTGCTGCTCCAGTGATTGCATTCATTCCACAGGACAGAGAGAACACGGAGCCACGGAGAGATGTTCTCAGTGCTGTTCAGCTTTTTTACATGGAGAAACGATACGTAAAGAGAGAGAGTAAATACAATACAGACCAGGCAACACCTTTCAGGGGTTGTTACCTGTGTTTTCTAGAGCTACACACATATGCTGACAGCCGTTGGCGTGGCATCACCACTTTTCCTCTCGTTCCCATCATTTGCAGATAGCTGGTATTCACTAGCCTCAGGTGTGTATTGCGGGAGACTTCTATTTTCTTCAGAAATTATGCTGTTGGAAAAGGGAATGTTTCTTGCTGATAAAACTTTAAAGATCTGTGATTTTTCTTCTTCAGAGGGGAGTATGTCGTAAACTGAAACATCAAGGGATGACATATTCCATTAGCAGATGTGCAGGCCATGTACTGCACGCATTCACAATGTGGTGAAATCTGGCATTAAATTGTTTTAATTGTAAACCCCTTATCACTCTGAGTACTTTTCAGTCTTGCAGGCTCTTATTTTCTTTAACTAGGTCATGACTCATTCACCTGATGCTGAGCCAAGTTAAAGAGGTGGCTGATTTAGTGTTTAAACCAAGATGTTGCCAATTACTAATACAACTATATGGTATGTACACCAACATATGTGTTACAGCTCTGGCTTATCCCGACTATTCTGGTAGCATATATCTGCTACAGTGCCATTTTGAGTGCTTTAACCTCAGGTGTGTGCTTCAAAAAGCCCCTATTCAGTTGTGAGCAGCTGGTGTTGCTGTCACACTAGCTCTTGTCAAGGGAAAAGTTGAAAGGCACTTGTTTTTCAAAGGTTTTAATGTACTGGTATGAATGCTTGAGGGCTTTGGTACTTAGCATGTTTGCAGGTTACCTTGCCAGAGAATTACAGAATTAAAGGACTGAATTTGAGAAGTCTCAGTCTACCCAAAAAGCAGAGCTGCAAAGATATTATTTGAAAGATAAAATCATGGCTTGAATTGTAGATTTTTTCCTGATGTGCTTGCTACTGCTTGTTGTCCACATTTAATAACATACCCAGATCTTTTTAAATTCAAACTCCTGTGCTAGCTAACCTTAATCTGTGAGTTTTATATCAGGTAGGTGAGTGGAAAAAGAAGTGCAAGAGCTCTGTATTTTTAAACTCTGCATTCCTGTGGGAGTCTGTTAATTTTCAGAGGTTCCAGTTCAGGCTCTAACCGAACAACTGCGATAGAGGTTAACAGTCTGAGAGCTTTAAGTGTTATCCCTTAACTGTATCAGATTTAAAGTTTAACTGTATCAGATTTTAAATTTTCTAATTAAGTTTGTCTTTCATTCTGCACTGGTCATAATGTGTTTCATTTAATAGGTTTTTGACTGATAATAAAGTTTGTAGTACTGATAGCTGGTTTGATAGGAAACCAAGTACATGTGAAATATAGTCTTTTCTAGTACTGGCACCACCTGATTTCACTCATCTGTCCAGCTGGTGCAGCCGTCCCTAAACACTTTACCTCTGAACTCTTCCTTTCTGTGGATTAACTGCAAAACTTATGCTGACAGCCTCACTCATATGTGCAGTTATTTTGTGCTTGACCAGCATACCCACCCAGATTTGCTTCCGTAGGCTGGATGTCAGTTTAATAAAATCTTTATAACTACTTATATGCTTTGGATATTACAGGAAAATTTGAAGTGCTTAGACTTTGGATATCCTTTTTTTTCAGAGGGGATTTTTTATACACAAATTCCTTTTTTCCTCTTTAATACACGTTCTAATCGGATCCTGCTGCAGCAGTTCCTTTCCAATCCTTATAAGGTCTAACTAGACCTGCTATAACATATGTAAATCTGATCAAGCATTTTAAAATTTATTCTTCTTTATTCTCCTTTCCTAATGTTAAAAATCAGGCAGCCAAGCTACACTCATCCTCAGATGACTAAATGGCACAATTTTTCTCATTGCCTGTTTAGAGCTCATTCTGCGTCATTTATTTATGACATCTCTTCCTCTTCTTGACATTATTGCATTTGCAGACAAACTTCAGATTTCATAAGAGGTATTATTACTGAGAAATTACCTGCAATATACATTTATCTGTAATTTTGGAAGAATGTCTCTTATTTCCTGATAATGTTTTGTGCTGTTTGGTTTCAGGCTGGGTTCATATGATCAGAAACTTCCAAGTCCCAAAAGAGCTTTTGAACTTACTCTCTTGTAAGCTGTCAATAGGTGATTAAAGTTATGTGTTCTTGTGTTTTCTGGGCCACAATTGTTGAAAAGGAAATCACTGTGTTATTCTCAAATGAACTACTAAGTAATGATAAATGGAGGGCTGCATGTCTTCTAGTAACTGTCCTTGCAGTGTAGCAGACAGACGTTAAACATCCTGTGCCTCCCATCTATGTAAACATCGGTTTGGAAATTACTAGGTTCAGTAGTCTTCAAAACCCTCACCAACCACCTGGCCACAACTAGAAATTAGAAGCGCAGGCCTAACTTCAGGACAAAAATGACCATTTGGGAGATGTGGGTTCAGGATCATGCCCTGGCTATGACTAACATGCTACCTGACATAACAACTTTGAGACCAAAGGGGTGCTGTGCACACATTACTTGATAAGGGCAGAGGAAGGGGAACAGAATATATATACATATATATATATATAAAGAGAGATCTTGAAAGGTGATCACTTCCCTTGGTTCCTTAAAAAAATAGGAGGAATACAGCTTCTTCTGAAGCTTCTTCTTCCTAGAAGGAGAGTTATGTTGCCTATATGAATACTTCTGGTCCCATATTTTGGATCTTCACAACATCTGGTTCACATGTCTAAGTTAAATAATTATTCTCTACTGACTCTATGGGAAGTGAGAGCTTCCTAAGTTTATCAGCTCCTTAAGATGAATGCCTACAGTAAAAGTATGAATGTCTCCCTTTGTAGCATGTCAGATTCTCAAATATTTGAGTTCAGTCAGGGTGAGAGTAATATTATGTTTTGAATTTAAAGTCTTGAAATAAAAGTTAGGGACATAAAATAATCATAAAGATCATTCAAAAATAATGACAACCAAATAGGGAATTTGATAAAGTGGGTAAAGGAGGATATTTTAGTAGGCAAACTGGAAATCTGAGGCAATCTGGTGAAAAGGAACAGTCTGAAGAATAGAGAAGTGTCTGGCAAATGTTATATAACTGAAATTACTCTGGCCAGCTTTGGGTAAAGAACAGCCAAAACCCAGAGTAGGCTCTGGTAAGGACCGCCCTGAAAGAAGAACTGGAATGGAAAAAACTTGTGAAGCAGTTTCCAACCGTCCCAAATTCCTTTGTCAGTAATGGGAAGTGCTCTTTACCGGTTGCCTTGGATGGGGCTGGAAGGGGTGAGGTAGTGTCTAAGCTTCATCATATACCTAGCAGCGTTTGTGCATGCACAAGCCTAACCAAAGGAGAGGAGAGCATCAGTTCCCAAT
>NW_010584060.1:315889-338643 GCF_000705375.1 Tinamus guttatus | reverse complement strand
TGCTGAATTGGTTGCACTTTGCCTGGTTTGTCTACCAGCACCAATCTGTTGTTGGCGCGCACGGTTCATTGTCCCTAGAAAGGGACATAGCAGCAGAGCAGCTGTGGTGGTTCGGCGGAGCATCTGCAAATGACATCTAAGTGACAAGAAGCCGCCTAATTTCTTATTTTGCCATTCCAGTAAAAGGCTGTTTTCTGGTTCAAAAACATCCCAAGTGCCCTCAGCTTTTCATGACCTACATTGCATGCATGAGATAGTGTTACCCTGCCCTGCCACCAGTGACAGACACCCAGGGACAAATTGTCAATACTGTTTTCTCAGAAATAGAGATGATGTGTGTCTGAGTCAGGGACAGAGGAACCAAAGGGTGTATAAACAATACAAGAGCAGAAAGACAAAAAAATATGCTACAGAATCTGTTTGAATTTGTCATCTTCATAATTTTACATGAACTCAGCATATTCAGTAAGTCAGTGGTGTCAATTCAAAGACTCAAGTATTTTAACCTGCTGTTTTTTTAAAACAAGAACACAGATTATGAGCTTTAGAGGATACAGAGAGACCAAAGGTCTTTTTTAGCCAAATATCCTGTCTTTGACAATAGTCTGTAACATCTCATAGAGTAGAAAGGCAGGCAAGTATTCAGGGATATTTGTCCTTGTATATTTTCGCAGAAAAATATAGCCCTGTTATTTGGGGAATTTGCGCTTCAGGTTGCAGCTGTATTTTTGTACGTAATGCCCTTAAAGGACTTCTCCTCGTTAGTTTATCTAGCTGCTAGAAAAAGATCATTCTACATACTCCCCGTCTAATGTATTTCCCCTAATCATCTGCTACTGGGTATTCCCAAAGACAAAATGCTAATACCACTAGATAAGATGATCAGAGCTGGTTCTCTACTGATTGGGATAGTGACTTCCATTCAGACTAAGGATTGCGCAGTTGTAGAGATTTCATGTTTGAAGATTTTTGAGATTAAGCTGCAGGTGACCTGATCTACCATAGATGACCATTCTGCTTTGAGTGGGAGATTGGACAAGATGACCTCCAGAGTTGGTCCTTTCCAGCCAACATGTCCATGATTCTGTGGTGGCTGATGTGATTGAGGGAATCTGAAACAGAAATTTTGTGCTGAGGCATTGATAGCATTTAGTATGAATGTGATTTGATGGCATCTGTTGCTCTATTCCCATTCACATCAAGGAGAAGCTATTACAGATTGAGCTAATTCAGCCATTGGCATTAGCAAGTCAGTTGTGCAGACTTGGGTAACAGCTGCTGGATGGGTTCAGCGGGTGGATGGAAATGTGTTTAGTTGGAATTGCAAAGTGGCAGCACTCCAGCCAGTGGTTTACTGTGACACTTTTACAGAGGGACTTTGTGCCTCCGTTTCTGTGGCCAGAAAAATGTGTGTTTTTTTTTTTTTTTTGAAGTTTAGATTCTGTAAAATGCTTGAAAGTATTCAGGTTGTTATACTAATAAATTGTGTTTTCTATTTTGAACCATGGACATTTTGGATGGGCTTATTAAAGTGAGATACCAAATTTCGTTACATACACAAGCAAGAAATCTGATGCCACGAATCTATCCCAGCTGTCTCTGGGTTGGTTTCCTAGGAGGACTTTGATGCCTCTAGACATCAGATTTCTTAGGTAGTTGGCCCTCTGAGTGCAGACAAGAAATGTGCACAAAGTATCTAGGCTCCCTGTGAAGTGCAAAGAGAAATTTAGATATCCTGGAAAAAAATAACCAATAACACATGTATTAAACAGACAGAAGACTAATGCTAACCGATAGGAAAAAGCAAGAACAGGTGTTTTAGTATGTTATAAATACTATCCCTCTCCAGAGCATAGACTCTGGATTCGAGCCTAGAGGATGGTGTATCCATTCATTTTAGAGCCCAGAATACTTTCCGGTAGACAGATGTTTACATCTGTTTTTAGAAAGAATAGAATAAAGCTCATGCTCTCCTTTTAAAATAAGACTGAAGAAGAACATGGCATGCTTCTTTTATATAACAGTCTTATGTTTTAAATGCTTACCCAGAAAAGAGGAGACTATGGTCTAGGCAGGAACTGAATGTAATTTTCCTCAAACATACTTCTCATACAAGTGCCCTGAGCACATGGACACGTTTCCCCCTACTTTTCCACTATGCCTAAATGAAATAAAAAGAGAACAGGTATAATACTTTAGCTTAATACAGAAGAGGAAGTCCTGGGTTTTGCTTTATTACAGGACAGTTAAAATTTGCATGGAGAATTCTTCAAAATGAATCTTTGAAATCTTTGTGAAATCTTTGTGCAAGCCATATACTAAATATACAAACAGTATCTATCTCTCTTCTCATTAGGGTATTCTTATATCAGGAATGTCTTAAATTTGGCTGCTGAGGCCCTATGGGCACACTGGGAGAAAAGTTTTATTCCTTCCTCCCATCCAGATTGCACAGTCTGATCATCTAAACAATGTTTCAGTCAAACCTGTTGGTGCTTCATGAGTTTTGTTGCCTTCGATGGCAGGCTTGATCTAGGCAAAGTCTTCTGGACATAGATGTCTTTATTCCGATAAAATCCTGTCCTTGGAGTCTACATTACTCACTGGCTCCCTAAATTGCTTAATTAAAACTACACTCTTCAAATCAAGAACTGAATCCAAATCACTTCAATCTTAATACAGAGATGTGGTTCTTCAAATGCTTAGTACTTTAATAGCCAGCCTGCAGGCTCTTTATCTTGCGCGTGGCTTCCTCCCTTGATAATTGCTCTCAGATTTCCTCAATTTCAGGGAAGTGAACAGGGCTTTCTAATGAAGTCCCAAACCAATACTCTTTGATCAGAAGCCTGAAGCAAGTAACTGAAACCTTTCTGTTTCTGCAGGTTGAAGCCCTGGATAGCAAAGACAAAATGCAAGCTGCTGTAGCTCAAGATAAGTCTCAAACCTTTTTGTTCTAGGCAAGAGGAAGAATTTAATTCCACAAAGTTGAGTTTTCAGTGTTTGATGCTGAATGAAAGGCAGAGGTATGCTGGCACTTGTGAACACGGCATAAAACCATTTAAAGTTAAAAAGCCAAACTAAAAGACGGAAAAAGCAGTGACTGACTCTTCTTATGCTCAGCTGTAAGCAAAATATGACCTTAGCTTTTTCCAGTCAGAGTCAGAAATCACTGTCTTTATGTTTACTAAATAACTCTCTGAAAAAAGTATACAAAGTAGTTTGTAGGTTTCTAATTCATAATCACAAATAAATAACAGAATAATGCAAAAGTTTTGATGTCCAAAATGCAATTTTTCATATTGAAAACATGGGTAAGGCAACCAGATGTAATGATGAATAATTCCCTGAATTATTAATTCCCAATTTAGCAAATTTTGTGTGTAGGGTCATACAGAATTTTTTAACGTGGCACAGATGAAATTCGGATAATGAAATCAGGCATTTGAAGCTTAGAAAATATCGTTTCTATACACAGGCATTTTATTCCATTGATATCATATATCATTTTCCACAGGCTTACTACATCATCAGGGAACCAAATGAATTAACAAATGGCTGTTTATTGTTTTTCCGTTGACTTCTGAGTTTTTGACTATACACTATTCAAATTCTTTTATTGTTCATTGTATTTAAGGCCATGTCCTAGATGGAGGTTACTCTCCATATGAGTTATGGGACTGGATTGTGTGAGTGCTCTTTGTTTCAGTGGAAAATAGTCGAGTCTGAGTAGCTCGCAGCAAAAAATCACCAGATTTTGAAATGATGTGGAAGAGAGATCTTTAGGTGCTTCATCCAGTGATGATCCATGTGTGGGGGCAGTTAAAACTATCGGAAGAACAATAATTGATGTTGTGGTAGAGTGCCATCTTAAACTATATCTCACCCATTTCTGACCAGGCCTAATTTCCTATTTCTTTTTTGAGATACTTCATCACATGTCCTTGCTGAACTCATTGGGGTGCCACCAAGAAGGTAAATTATCTATAGCAGGTGTAAACTGGTATTATTTATATAGACCATCTGTAAAGGAGAGAAATATGCACAAATCACCAATGAGTTTCTTGGATATTTACCAGCAACAGAAAATGATTAGTATTAGGAAGTTGGGCATCCATTCCAGTCTAAAGAAAAAAAAGTATTCTGTGACTGCAGACTTGTCACTTTCTGTCTCACCTCACTATGTTCCTACAACTGCTTTGATTCTCCTGGGCACCTTGGCCCAAGTGTGTGCTGCACCAGTCCCCATTCCCATCCGCCAGCAAGGGTTTCTTCGTTAAAGAACAAAGCTCGTGTTTACTCATTTTCAGATTGCCCTTGCCTTTCACCAATCTCTCCTGTGCCCTGCTCCACTCTCAGTGGATCGTTTCTGCTCTCTGGTCCCTCACATCACATTTGCGTTTCCTCTGCATTTGCATCAGCTCAGCTTTCTGTACTAAAGTGTCCGTGTGCCAGAAAGGGGATTGTTAAGGATCCAGCAAAGACAGCAACTCTGCTTCTCATCCCGGAACTCCGGAACAAATGATCAGCCAGAGATGTTGCCAAAAGCTTGAGTCTGTTCAGTGAGGACAGAACTGGTGGTGTTTAGCTTCTAATACTGAGGATGCCTTCTGAGCCCATTTAAAGTATGATTTCATAGAAGCTTAAATCTTGTAAATCTTTGCCCAGATTTCACTGAAAACAGTGCAACTCTTCCACCCTGAAGAAGGAATTGTTTTTGTCAGGTTTCCAATATGTACTTTGGTCTAGGTGTGTAGCTTCTGCAGTGAAAATGTCTGCATATGTCTAATATTATAAAAATGTTTATTTTCTATACATTTTTTCTTGGAAAAATCTAAACAGTTGCACGACTTTGGATGATACTTTCCACCCTAAGGCTGAATTTTACACCTAAAGTGAAATTTCAGCCCAAATGGTTTAGGATTAGCAAAGCTGTAAACTATTGCATACCAGGTCTTCTAAGTGGAAGTGTTAGGAAATTTAATAGTAGGCAGTGCTACCAACTCCACCTATAATATAGCTTAAATCCACTATGAGGTCTGTAAATTAGATCATTCTAAAAGCAATACTAAAACAATAGCAAATATTTTTAAATGGAACTTGAAATGTTATAAAAAGTTTTACAGGCTTTAGCTGATGCATATATTGTGGTTCCGATCTTGCAATATAACATGAGGAGAGCCAGGAGTCAAAACATTTCAGCTTTGGTGTCAGTATTCCCACAACAGCCGATTGGCTGAACTTCCCTACCTTGATAGTCTAAATCAAATTTTTGTGAGAGTTTTTGTGCTAGATAGTTTGTGCCCTAAAATCTCTGCTCAGTCATTATATAGACCAACTCCCAATGCAGGCAGGGTTTCCTGAGAGAATACTGAGTGTTAACTGAATAAGGACTTTCATGTTTAGAGATATTTTAACTGTAATTCTAGCCAAGTAGCATAGTTTCTGTGATGTTTTTATGATAAGGGAGAGCAGGATCAGGGTGTGCATATGGAGGTGGGAGTGAGAAGGCATGGAGTAATTAACATCTATCAGATCTAAATTCTTTCTTAGTTACTGGAAAGCAGATGTTTGTAGAAGAGGGATGGAAAAAGTAAAACACAATTGTTTTGGACAAACAGACCCACTAATATTTCCCAAAGACCATGGTGAAACTGTGGTGGATAAGTCAATGGAGAATCCAATGAAAAGTTAGGGATCAAAATAGCATCTGGATAAAATTGGATAAATGGATATGGATTGGAAATGGATAAAACAGTGGATAAACTGATAGAAGGATGGGTCTTTTTCTCTCTCTTTTTTTTTCTCTCTTTCTTGAATTCTCAAAAAATAGATGTGACAAACAGTATTAAATGTATTGAAATAGGTGAACTTTAATCCATCTCTCATAGTTGCCCAACCTTCTTTATACCTCAAAATCAGCCAAGACATCCTTCCACTGCTCATTGCTCCAGATCTGAGAAAAGCATATAACATGTTTAATAGCCATTTCATTGACTTTACCTAATGCCTAATCATCTCTGGCTTTCTTAGTATCTTTTCTTTTTGTCATACATTTTTTCTTCTTTCTATTTTATGATCTTGTATAATATTTTTGTTGCTTTTTAAGAATTTATTTTATCTGTCTAAAGCATCTATATTTATACTCTTAGTCTTTTCACACAGATATTAACAGATAATGTTAATATGATGTTGATATATTAATAGCCAAGATTCTGATTCAATTCTTACCTTGATATGAGCACAAAAGCAGGCTTTGCTTCTATTTTATTTCAAAAGTGGAAGAGAATTTTCCTCTTCTTGCTGATTTAGGAAAGAAGCACTCTTCTGTATCTCCCTGTTCACAGTGATTTGATGAAAATAATTTCCATCACTGCACTGCAATTTAGGCACTCTTCTATAGGGTGATAGGTTGTTTGTTTGCCCCACTGCAGAGTTGAGATTTTTCCTTATGTAGACACAGAGATCTCTCAATCGTGAATGAAAGTTTTTTAAATTAGCTTCACTACTCTTTAAAAGAAGGATGAAGATGGAAAAGAAAAAACCCTGAGATTCATTCTCAATGGAGAGAAGCTTAACCACATCTCTTACTAATTATTAAAGAGTAATAAAAACCAAAAATCAAGACAATAAAAGCATGTTAGGATGGGGTAAATTTATTATAACCTCAAGACTTTTGAGACCAAACATTATTTTTTAAAGAAACTTTTCAAAGAGAGAGGATTTAGTCCTTAGGGTGGAATGGGACTGTGTTGAATAAATCAAGGATATTATACGAAACTAATTCCCTTTCAGAATGCTAATTTTCCTGAAGTTATGCAAAAGGCAAATAATGATACAAATAAATTATGTTTCTAATAAAGCAGATGAATAGAGCTTAGGTTTATGAGTTCTTGAGGCAAATGAATGAAGGACATATCATGCTGCTTCCTTGGCATCATGATAAAAAAAGGTCTGCACT
The DNA here is from genome assembly GCF_000705375.1 of Tinamus guttatus. The sequence continues at coordinate 331,685 of NW_010584060.1, read as the reverse complement.
GATGAATATAAAATGCATGTGAATATTCCTGAAATCTAGAATCGTCCTTTCAACCTGTCAGATCTACTTTCCTTATTCTTGCTGTGCCAAGGATACTGGTTCTTCACACTCCTTAGCCTTTGTGTTCTCCTCAAAATGACACCTCTGATAAAATGGAGTGGCAGGATTATTATACAACTGGAATTCAGAATATTTGCTGAATCTGGACTCTATAACAGCATGGCATGGAATCTCATTTTAGAAATGAATTAAAAATTACTTGGATGTCTTTGCTTTCAAGTAGGCTGGCAAGCAGAGAAGGGACCATAAATCAAGGTTAATGATAATGGCAATGTACCAAGTTGGAAGCAAAGATGAACATCAGGAGTATTGTAAGAATTGGTGCTAGGCCCAGGTTTACTAAAAGTCACTATTTATTATTTTAATGGAAACTAAAGAATACTAAAGTCAAAGCAGTTGCCAAAATCTACAGAAGATGGAGAAGTCATCTTGCCTATATGACTAGACTGCCTAGATTGACTGAACAGTCTTCGGAGTATTACTTACTCAGTCCATTATAGTTTTCCGGATTCTCCTGAGAAATTGGGGATAAAAAGTTACCTCAAAAAAAAAAAGAGGTTAGGACCAATAAGTTGTTGTCTAGAAACACTTTTCTATAGACTCAGAGAAAGTCCAGATGACTGTGATAGATGCCTGAAGTATCTTCAGAATGTATAAGCAAGATTAAATCAGGAGTAAAAAAAAAAATTCCTCATTAAATTTGCTTACAACTAATATATTCAGCTAGAGAAAGATGCTTCAAAAATATGTCAATGAAGAAAAAGTGTTAACAGGGATCAGGATGTGAAAATAAGCTTTTAATATTAAGAAGTTCCATAATCAAATATTTTCCAGCTTCATATGTAGTAATCAGATACATAATAAATAATTTCTTTGCATCACTAATAAAAAAGTATCTTGAATAAAGAACATAAATAATAGTACTGAATGAGAAGTCAAGGGGATAATTCAACAAATCACATATGATTTTTTTTTAAAAGAAAAGAGTCAAAATTGGCCAAATAATGACTAAGAGAGAAAAGAAAACCTGCTAAAAGTATTTATTTAAAGATGAAAACAGCAAAGGGAGTGATAGCCCAAGAGGCATGAGTAAGGAGGATGAACTCAGTATAACATTAAGCTGAATATTAAAAGTATTGCTTAATCGTGACATTCAGATGACTCTGAAATATTTTGCAAGGGAGAAGATGCAAGCCCATAACATCAAGGCAAACAGTGGGTTCTGCTTGATTTATTAGTTTTAATAATTTCATAAAAAAAATGAGAATATACTATTAGCATGTTCCTCTGCTAATTATGGTATGGGCAAATTGCAAATAAAGTAAAATGTGGCCCTCTAAAGTCTGAAAAAAGAAAAAAAATGGTCAGTTTTGATCTACTCTCTATTCTTGCCAAGGAAAACTGAATGAGATAGAAGAAGCAATGAAATCAAAACTCTTATCTTGTGGTTGGGCCTTTCCCTGGAAGACAGAAGCATCCCTGAAAGATGGCACTATGTTCTGAAAATTTTATTGCATTTAAGAATCCTGTATCCTATTCTAATGGTATACATAGTAATTGGACAAGACACTTAAATACTTGTTACCACAAAGACTGGAATCCAGGCCACTCTTGCAAAGGAGTTCTTCAAACAGAAAAGAGAAGGATGTTCTCTTGGCCTAGTGATTCCTTTATAATTTCAAGGAAAGTTGGCTGGCTTGAGGAGTGGTGTATGAAGTCATCTTTCAGCAGCTCGATGTCTAGATCCATTTCCGAGACATTTGATATTCTTTAGGCTAAGAAAACAACCAGAAGCAGTTGCTTTACAACTGGGCAGATGCTTTGCCTATGCATCACTGGATGAAAGACCTGCACTGCAGCCTCCAAAAGCTTTGCTGGAACTTCCACACAGAACCCTGCTCAGCAGACATGCCATAAAAATCTTGAGCAAATAAGAAAGCCTTAAGAATGTTTTTTTTTTATGTCTTCGGATGTAAATAATGTAGAGGACTTCTCAGCATTTTCAGTGTGGGAGCATATGATGTGAGTGATGTTGCCCAGGTACATAACTTACTGATAAAAATTGAAGTACCATTTTGGAGTCAGGCATCTAAATGCCCCACATCTGACCTTACATCACTGATTCTGCAAAATGTAATGCATAGACTGTGCAGTCCACCTGGAAATTCACTGGGAAGAATGGTCCCGCAGTCAATAAAAGCTCCAAAGCTGACTTTCAGGAAGCAGGAGTGGAGAATTTATATCTTCAAAGGCCACCTACTTACACTACATCACCTTTGTTATGAAGCCTGAGAACCTTGTCATGGTCTGGAGGCAATTTGCTTTTGTATGCATGCAGCAACTTTAAAGCCTGTCTATTGGCACCTGCCCCAAAGCAATTCCCTGCACTGCAAGTAGTCCATTAAATAACACAGAATTTCTGATTAACGTGAAGAAGAAAAGGGAAAGGGAAAGGGAAAGGGAAAGGGAAAGGGAAAGGGAAAGGGAAAGGAAAGGAAAGGAAAGGAAAGGAAAGGAAAGGAAAGGAAAGGAAAGGAAAGGAAAGGAAAGGAAAGGAAAGGAAAGGAAAGGAAAGGAAAGGAAAGGAAAGGAAAGGAAAGGAAAGGAAAGGAAAGGAAAGGAAAGGGAAAGGGAAAGGGGAAAAGCCAAGTCTTTTGCTTTTTGCAGCTTGGCTTAGATTTTTATTGACTACATATAGTGGATGATTATGTCACTTTTACTATAAAAATCAGCAGAAAGTCATGAATGCGTCAGTGTCAGAATTAGAAAAGAAAGGCCAAGATCTGCACAGGAGCTTAAGGTATTTAAATCCAAAACATATTCTTGGAGCCTTTTCATCTCTTTAATAGAAACTGCATTCCCATCAGCACAGGTATCTAGAAGTCTACATTTCTGAATTTCTGGGCATACAGATTTTTTTCAAATCCTGGTAACCGATCAGTATCTAAGTCCTCTCAGTGTCCCTATGCTCCACATACAGTGTGAGTCTTGCTTGTGAGGTGCGGTAGGGACTCTCAAGACGTGTTCCAGTCTTCCACAGAACAAAGCACGAGAAGCAAGAAGTGAAAGATCTATTTAATCTTTAATACACCAATGACTAAGACATCAATGGACAAAAATTCTTTCACCATTTAGTCTGGCCCAGAAGTCTCTGGTGAGGTCTGTTTTTCTCCTAAGATCAGTGAAGCTTCTCCTCTCTGTGGGACCCCATGTTCCCCTGTGAACATAAGTACAAGTTACATGCCTACAACCCACCAGTCTATCAGGAAAGTACTCAGACCATCTTTCTGAGTGCTTTCTGAGTGCATCTTCAGTGCACAGGGTGCTGTTAGTGCACAGGGTGGTGCAAGCTGCTTTTAGTGTTTCTGAATGGAGTTATTTCACTGTGGAAAAGTTAATGAATAATGACTAGCTTATGGAAGACAGTGATGGTGAAATTAATCTCTATTATAACATTGGAAGGCACCTTGTCCAGCATGTACGTGACTCAAATCTAGCTGTCTTACCTGGATGAGTGCCTTGAATGTACGGATATTTGGCAGAGAGATCAGCATGACCATTTATGAGAATTTTCTTTGCAAGAAAAGTGTTAGTCTAACTGGGACCTAATTCCAGGCAGAGGTTTCCCTTTATCCTAACAAGAGGGGTCAAACCCTACACTTTGGACACTGTGATCAATTTGGGCCAATGATGGAGTAGAAAGCAGATTTGCTCTAAGTTCTCTATAGTTTGGGGGGATTTGGGTTCACAGGTCTGAGCAGGGGTCACTAAGCACGGGTCTAGAGGTTATTTTAAATGGAGTTAAGTCACCCATTGTTCCAGATGGGCTGGGGATTCGGCACTAATCATGCCAGAACGAGGTGACTACATTGAGCATTTATTCAGGTGAAAGCACATAAAAGAAGCAAAGTATGGATAACTACTCACGAGGTGATACCTGCCGATCTGGACCCGAACGTCCTCTCAAGCTGGCAGACCAGAGAGAGGGAGTTGCTGACCGGCTCCCGCAGAGACAACGTAGGCCTCAGAGTGAGGAGTTTCTCCTCCCCTCCCCGCTCTCTCTGCACTGTCCTCTCCATGCCCGGTGCATCCTGGCACATAGGATCACACAGGAGGCAGCCTGGGGGTCGGACAAACTCTGCCTTCAGCTGCGCAACTCTCCCCACCAGGTGCGCAGGTGCGCACACCATTCGGGGGTCCCAGCCCTCAATTCGAGGGTCCTGCCTTCCTCCTCTTCTTCCTCCCTCTTGGGTGTTTGACCTTCAAAACTAGTTTAGCGCATGTCTGCGGTTATGTTGGCTACATGTCCAGTCGAGCAGCCACCTTCAACAGGTTTCCGGAGGGGGCTGCCTGTGAACTGGGCTGAGCAACTGCATCCATACTCCTTATCACTCAGCCTAGGCAGGCAAACATCTTCTTTCTCAAGGTCTGGCCTCTGCTTCCCACGGGAGAATTTTATGACTCTACAGATCATAGAAATTTCCATCTCCAATACGCCAATGCAATAGGCCATGGCACAGAAAAGAAACAACTGGGTCACTGGACAGCCAAAGGCAGGTCATGGCTCTCAAAGATCATGGAAAATGGAGTCCTGGTTGCAATCACAGAAGGCTCATCACGAGCAAAAGAGACACAGTCTTTTCTTCTTAACTAGGCATAGCATCATAGCTCAGCTGAGAATGGATAAAGCTTCTTCACAGCCTTGGAGAGCGCAAGCTGGATTCAAATTGCTGCAGGGAGCCCCTCCACTGTTTGCAGGGTGTGTTGAAAATGAGGCTGAAGAAGCGGGAATTGGTGCAACATTCTTGGAGTGGGTGGATCTGCTTGTCACCAGCTATTGGCAAAGAAGATGCTGCTGCGTCAGGACTCTGACTGCATTCAAGTTTGAATTTTTAGACAGTGTGTTCTTGCCTCAATCCTTCAGATATTCCTCATGTTCCAGTATCACTACTAATGATAAAAAAGATTTCTTTTTTTTCTATTTAATTATGTCTGTATTCATCTGTCTAGCTCAAAATGGATCTTTCCTTTTCTAAACACTCACTAATATCTACCTGGACTGCTGTTAAAGTGAAAATCCATTTGCTTCTCTTTAAGTAACGCAATTCAAGTATGGCCTCTTTGTGCAATATAATTTCCAGCTAATGCCTGAACTAGACATCATGAAATAAAACACTGAGAAAGATTTACGAGTCACCAAGGCTTCAGCTAATGTGCTGATAGCTTAGGAATTTCAGATGTTGAAACAGAAGTACTCACAGCTGTGGCAGGGTTTTCCTAATTTGCTGAAAGCTTGTAGAAAATAACTCTATGCACAACGATAATTGAAGGTTTGACCTACATATGCACACCTGACTGTTTACAGTTCTAAATAGTTCTTAAAACCGGCACCAGAATTATCGTCACATGCAGTGAAATTTCTTAGCGTGTGTCGAGCCAGCAAGTGCGAAGGGGCCGTTCTGGCTGCCGCAGCGGGGAAACGGGCTGGCCTTGCACAAACTTGCACCTGCTCCGCGGAATAGCTGCGGACACATCCAAAGGCCTCGGGGACGTCGCTTATTGACTTCCACTTGAATGAGGCTTTCCTCAACTTCTAAGCATAACATATACAGCATAACAGACCATGTCCTGCCTTGAATACTCATCTGAAATATTTGGTGATATTAAGTGAATGTTTTCTTTAGGTAAAGGCTGCAACCTCCATTTCACTATTAAAAAGAATGCAGGATTTGTTGTAATGTAAAGTTGATTTACAAATGCGCCACATGCAGAAGCCCACTCCATTTTTCTTTGGATCACTTGATGTTATTTCAAGACACTAAATTGAACATACACTGTGCCTTTTTTTTTTTTCCTGCAGGAACAGAAAAAGCAGATAGAGTGCAATCTGCTTTTACATTTCATCCTTGAAGTAAGTTTAGAAGAGGATAAAAAGCTATTTGAGAATCCACCAAAGAGTACGGGCAGTTCTTGTAATCAAGTAGCTGGGATTGGTTAGGGTGTTGTTTTTTCTCCCAATGTATATATGCTGGCAAAAGACTCATTTGGACAGAGTTATAAATATGTAGTATTAAAAAAAGCTTTTACCAGTATAATTTCTTCCATGTCTAAAATCAGCTATAGCAGTCTAGCATATGTATATCAATGCAAGCATGCTTATACCAGTACCAGGCACAGCTACAGAAGTACAGCCTTCTGTTCTTGGTCTCTTCTGAACACCAGAATACACTAATATAGACATACACGGGTGATATGTAGCTTGGAGAAGTCTTCTAAGAAGCTATGCTGACTGGTTCAGACTGGTGGTCTGTCTGTCCATGGCATTATCTGCAGTTTAGATAACCGACTAGTGGGTAATGGGGAGTTGAGTGTACTTAGGGATGAAGAAAAGCATTGTATAAAACAGTGAGAATTTTACTGTGAATATAACAAATGATCTTATTTTTGCATTCAAAGTGAACAAAAATTAGATGTAAACTCACTTAACTTTTTTTTAAATTTGTGAGTCCTTGGAAGAGAAAAAAGGCAGTAATGACTGTAATAAATTTTCAACATTTGACCCAAAGTTCATTGAGGTCTGTGGATGCTTCCCTATTGTTTTTTGCTCTTTGCAACAGCCTCTTAGTAACTCTCTGTATGCAATGCCTTGGCTTCCATAGCTCATCAAATTACTCAAATTTCACCTTGCAGTACAGTGAATGCATCACTTACTTCAGTTTGTGTAAGGTAAAAATTTTTGGAGAGTTTTTCCAAAAGCCATTAGGGACAACATTTACAAACTGGTTATATATTTTCAATCCTCTAAAATGCAATCAGTCAGTATGTGTCATTGAGAGATGAAGCACTTGAGTTAGGATTATTTCCAGTTTGCCGTATGTTTTCAGGAATTTGCTGCAGCAAATGAAAAATCAGTCTGACATGAGAGAAGGAGCCTACTAGACATTACTGGGTGTGTGGACTTGGATGAGCTCTACCAGACAAATATCTTCCAAGAGATCAGCTTCATCAGATGCTATTTCAACACTGATAAAACAAATGTGCTAGGCACAGGCAGTTCAGAACAGAGTACAGTAAATTTTAGAATTTGCAAAACAAATATCTTTGAAAATGCAAACTCAGCATTCAGGCAGTTTGTGGTTAAGAGGAGTTTTGTTCCTCTTCTTTTTCTTTTTAGTTGCTTTAATAGAAGAGGCCTTTCATGTTTCTTAGAAGATTCTTCCAATATTCTTGCTATTTGTAAGACATATGTTCAGGCAAAAATGTTGCTGTGCAAAATACATTTACAGTATCAGGCCTCCATTCCTTTTCGAATTGTTTTAAAAATAGTTCTCTATGTAAATAATCCCTGGCATAGTAGCACTTAACCATTTTAACTAACATGCCCTTTATGTGACAAATCGGTACACAGGGCCTTATAATTTAATCATTGATTTTGCTTGAGAGAGTAGCTGTTTGATGTCTCACTATTTCAAGCCAATTCCACTTTCTAAAATCATTCTAATCAGATTGGATAAACTTCTGATGTAAACGCTTTTTTTCCAAAACACACCACTGATCTTTTCTTTTATTCAGCATTGTACGTTTCAAACTGTTCTTACACACATGAAGAAACTGTTATTGCTCTCATATAAACACTGCGAGACATTAACATCTATCTTCCACCTCTCAGATAGCTTGTATATATATGCCTCAGTATACTTAAGTCCTTTTATGTTTGAGCCTGATTTTGGAGATCAGACAGTGCTGTGTTTGCTCCTGTCCTAGCTCTAACAGGGGATTTAAGACCATATTTAATAGATTAGTCAAATTAGGCTGAAGTGACAGACTTCTAATGAATTTACCAAACTTACTTTGGCCTTAGCAAAGACTCCATTTCTCTCTTGTATACAGGCATTGCTGTGTTTGCTGAATGTTTGTCTTCTGGAGATGAGCTGGGGTTGCAGTGTGGCTCATGATGGTGAAACTAGTTCAGCCACTCTCTGGGCAATGGGAACTGGTAAGCCCATGAGCCCGTGAGCCCTCGCATGGCCTTTCATGGAGGCTTAGGAGCCTCTCTGGATGCCACCGCAATGTACGTTCCTCCCATCAGGACGCATTGTCTTGCATTTCATCCTACATGGAGAGGTTACCATTGCTCTTCCAAGTCAGAGATCACTTTTAAAGAACAGCTGGAGGTAAGGAAGACTGTGCCAAAGTTAACCTTTGACATCATAGTCCATTGACTACAAATTGGTCTGGAAATGAGAAAAGTGGACTTTTTTTTTTTTCCTGCGTGAGAGTTTCCAGCTTTTCCTGTTGCCCAGGAGAATAACCCATTCACAGACCTCAGGACTTGTTGTCCATAAACACTTCCAACCTCATCTCCTGAAATTATTGCACCAGGCAAAATCCCTCTGACCTACAGAATCTGGAGTCCTGCAGGAGAGTCAGGGGATTTGGGGTATTAACCCAGTAAAGAAAGAGCATCCCTAAGAGATGAAAAGGAGGACCATTCTTACGTTTTCTATTCTTAAAATAAAACCATCCTGGTATAAAGTCAGAGTTCAGTCCTATCTCTGTGTCCCATGTTTTGTAAAATTGTCTTTCCTCTTCTGTCTAACCTAATGTATCTGTCATTTTTTGTTGCACAGAGATGCAGCTTTGCAAGGAGAAGAGCAGAAACCCCCATTCCTGGCACAGCAGCTTCAAGCTCTTGTGCAAGATGAGAGCTGAACCCCCTCAGCTAAAGGCTTGGAGAACTGAACCTAGGATCTTTTCCCCCAAGTGTTACAAGTAGGAGCTAGTGCATTTACATCATCTACCAACAAATAACAAATGTTTCTGGGATTAATAGCAGCTGATTGAGAGTTTTCTACATCGCAGTGAGGAATTTAGGCTTTTTATTCAATTATATCTAACTTGTTGGAGCTGCCCTTTAACCTCTCTGCCTGTCTTTGTCGAGGGGTGGGGAGATATATGTCCCTCTCCTCACACTTCACAGTGGGTTTCAATATCTGTCACATATGATCTCATCTCCTCCATCCTCCTGCCCATAGATGATCATTCCTGGGAGAAATGCTGAGGAGTTTGTGTGGTCTGGCTTTGAAAGGCTTCAGAGACAGGAGTCAGCCTCTTTCGTTATGGGACTGTTCCATATCCTAGCTTGTTTTAAGGGTGGAAATTGGATTCCAATTTACATTTTCCTAACTTCATCCTGGGAGAGCTCATCTAATTATACTAGACAACTGAGCCAGACCTAATTCAGCCAAATTTATGCTGGATAAGTTTGGTCTTGATGAGTGTAATTTCCCTTTGGCTTGGAAAACCCACCATGCCTGTGAGAGAGTGGTCAAGCTAAACCATTCTCCTAAAATGGCTGAAACAGGTTTTTGAGACCCAAATGCCTTCACATCTGGACGCAAGTGGAGATGCAGCTCAGACCCACATCTCCACAGTCTATCCTTGACATTTCCTCTCTTGTCACCAATTTTATTTCTTTTTCTACCAGCTACTAATAAACTGACTTGTCTACTTATGGAGCAAAGCCTTGCATTTTTAACAAATAAAAAACCTGTTTTTCAGCTCACTGCAGCCACTGCCATTTACCACAACTGGAGCTGAATCTAATTTCTGTGCTACCACTCCCCATTTAACTTCCTGAGTCCAGTCTACAGGTAAATTTAAAATCCTCTGTGGCTCACTGTCGGCTCTATGCAACATCTGCAGAGCGCTTTGAAAGGATTCTGGAAAGAAGCTTAGAGTTTATTATTAGATGGAAACACTTTTGTTTCTGATGTGCAATTAGGGAATAGCAAATCTTTCATGAAAATATGAACAGTTGGGGTAAAGAATTCCAGCCGGCTAATACCCCTTGTTACATTCAGGCCTGGCATTTACATTAAAAGTCTCTCTCCTTCAAGACATGATCCTCCCGATTCTCCTCTTCACAACCACAAAGAAGCATTTAATGTCAGGTGCTTACTTTGAAAAACTATTTCTTCTGCTATACCAAAGAATTAATAAACCCTTTTTTCCTACCCTTCCCAAGAGTGGGGAAAAGGTTGCTTAAGATGTGATAGATACCTCTGTTAGAGAAACCGTTTGATGGGAATTGGGCCAGGTCTGGATTGCTTCCAGAGCAATTCTAGAGCCACAACTGTAAAGGGTCTGTAAAAACACCAGCCTGAATCAGTTACTGCCATTTGCTTATCTTTGAGGAAAAATAGAACTAGAGATGAGTTATGGGGCTCCAAACAGCTATGTACAGTGCAGCATTTGAGAGGATGGTGTGTATTTAACCAGAAATGGTTTATAATTGAAACAGAAATAGTAGGAGCTAAATATAAACTTCTTAATTCATTTGGAATCTGGAGCTGGCAGTTTTGCCTCGACAGCATTTTTGTTGATTTCCTTATTTGAACCAATATGAAGTGCTCTTTTTTTTGTTTTCCAAATTCCAGCATTTTTGGCATTTTGGCATGATCTGGCATTTTTGGCATGCACCAGTATATATAACCTGTTAACTACAAATAAAAACTAAAAATCAGATGTTGCCCTCTCGGTCTAGCCCTAGACAATGCACCTGTGAGGAGAGGTGGCACTGAGCACTAGTGCAGCCTCAGCAGGCAGAAGAAGCCACATGTTGTTGCCATCTCTGTTTTGTTTAACTTCAGTGAGCAATTCCAGGGGTGGAGCTGCTCCCACTCTGCTTGTAGACACACACAATTTACCTCCTGTGCTCATCCCAAAGCAGAAGTACACAACAACACTTGAGGTTGTTGTTTGCCTATTTAGTGCTCCCAAACCAAGCTAGTAAGCTCTCAGCATATGTGATTTGTTTGAAAACTGCAGGAATCCCTTCACCATGTGGTATAGACATCCCCTAAGTTATCCTCCGCAGATGAGTAGCTGATTGTTTTTCTGAAGAACAGATGCTTCAGACCAACAAAACACGAAGGCACTTTGGGTGCAGTGCTGCTGTGGAGAGCAACTACTACTGAGCAATACGAAGTGTGGCAGAGAAGCAACCAGTGGAAGGCAAGTCAAAACACCAAGGTTTCTCTGCCCTTAAATTGCCCAGAAAGTGGGCAGGAAGCCGCCAGGAGCAGGACTTCTCAAATCGAGCTGTAGTTGTCTAAAAGTCACGACTCTGGTCTCAACTGGCTGTCCAGGCTCCTTCTTTAACACAGAAGAGAGAGGAGCTGCCCCATCCTAAGATAGATGTTTAAAGCTGGAGGGATGAACTGCCCACTGGAGATGTGCCTCTTCCCACCGACTGCTGAGAAAGCCAAGGGTGGCAGTTTAGACACAGCTAGCATCCGAGGTGCTAATTCCTGTCCTAATGATGGAACAATGAGAAAAAAAACACATCAAAACATAATAAGTATTTTGAAGGTGTCCCTTTAAGAGAGATCTTCATACATTTTTTTTTCTTTCCAAAACAAATCATTTGACTAAAAATACCAGGGCTGCTTCAGTTCACTCTTGACAAAAAAAATAAACAAACAAACAGAAAAGTTTTTCATTAAGGACTGCAATTACTGAATAACAGGATGTTACTTTCCCCCACATCCTATTTCTAGCTACGGGCTTTTTGAAAAGGCAGCAGCAGCTGGTTGCAGAAGTGGCTCTCAGAGCGAGCTTGCTGGTGACTGAGCCTTGCAGTGACAGCAAGTTTCTTCTTCAGCTCCCCACCAGGTCTGCCAGGGGCTGAGTTCAGTAATGAAGTCAGGAGGAGCGAAGACATCACTGCATCTTTCGGCCCTTCGAAAACAAAGAGCACATACTTGGCAGCACTTTCATTTCTATGGTTACTGATGAATAACAGAACAGCTGGGGAGCTGTTGCTACAACCCGCTAGCAAAGATAATTTAAGAGGTCACACTTAAACAGATCCGTTACAAAAACACTGTGTTTTTTTCAGGGATAATAAAACTGAAGGCTGTAGGTTGTACTCTTTGGATTAGTATCAAGCGGACTACCCAGATAGTCATAAATTTGTCCTCATTATTCTCATTGTTTAGAAAGAAATAAGAACAGGAAGGATAGCTCTCTGTTTTAAGTCCCTAAACCAGGGCTGGTGGTCTCTGGACTAAATCTTCACCAGGAGCACATTTTGCTTGGATTTTGTCACAGGCTCAGACAGTGATGTCTCCCATGCAGCTTGGAGAGCCCTTCTGGCCAGGGAGACCTGTATCCAAAGCACTGCTTGCTACCAGCGGTGATACAGTTTTCTGGCAAAGCCCAGAAAAAAATAGTTGAGCAACCTGGGATCAGAGCGATTTGGGAGCTCTGACACAGACTTCTCGTATGACCTGGGTGAAATGACTCTTTTGTGCTTTGAGTCTATACACTCTTCTTTTCTCCTAGGGTACCAATCCTGCAGCCGTAGTGACTTCACCACACTAATATACGTCTTCAAATATTTGAGGGATGGGGCTGCAAAGGCCCTTTGGGCAGGGACAGCCTATCCCTTTGTTCCATACAATGCCCCATTCAGGATGGAATGAAAGGCAAAATCCACTCCTCTTCTGGCCTGCCATGCAAGGCCCTCACTGTGGGCTTGCTGTAAAATAGCCAGTGTTAATCTTGACTTTCAGACTTTTTTTTTTTTTTTTAACTTCTGCAAATTCACAGAAGTAGTGTGTAATCAAGCAAAGGAAAAGCCATTGTCTTGTATGGCCATGGATAGGATTTTAAAGTCCATAAAAATGTGTTGTTGCGGTCAGTGCAAGTGTCACAGCTCTGTGTTTCAGCGTGTCGTGGGGTCATGACTAGAAAAGACAAATGAAACCTACGTGAGCCCTTTGCAAGACTCTTCTTTCTACATGCACTGGAACAAGCAGGTCACTGAGAATAACAGCAGTGACATCAGCAGGGCTTCACCTGGGACGGATTTGGCCTCCTTCTGCTAATTGCGTCATTACACTCAGGCTGCCCTGAACAATTCATTAGTGGCAGAGAGCTGAATTTCTAAAAGCCTGTGTAACCTCGCTCTAACAACCAGCACAGCAGAATTGACTCTCAGTAGCTCCTCTAGGCAGCCAAGGACACCATGAGGATGAATAAATAAATATAAACAGGGAATGCTTTCCAGTTTGCTCCATGTCTGGGACAGCTTTCCAGCGCTGACACCAAGTCTTGCCTGCTTCTCGATGGCACCTTTACACAGAGAGCTTTAAAGCTTGCCCTTTTTCCCTTCTGCCATGTCTGATGATCCCACTGTACTTAACAAGTCTCATTGCTTTGCACAAGCCTGAGGTTTTTAGCACTTGCAGCTTTCCAAAAACAGTATGCTAAGGCAGTATGCTATTGCATACTTCATTTTTTAAAATTATTGCTCAGCTCATTTTTGCAGTCTAGGGTGAAGACGGGAGTACTCTTTTTCCCTATTTTTTCTGCCTTCCTAGATACCCATTTACGAGTTACACCTCCCTAGCAATAACTTAAGCAGTGCCAACCAATACTGCCGGCTGTTGGTGCCCGCATGGTTGTTTGTCGGCTGATTGTCTTCCCAAACTTGTTTAATTTCCCAATGGAGGGGTGATGTATGAGGCTGCCGGGCACCGCTCACTGGCTGGTATTGGTCGGATTCAGAATCTTGAGCTGATTCCTTTTGCTTTTAACACAACACTTAAAAAGTGGGGTGGAGGGAGGCACAACTGGTTATTTCCTCTTGTTGCAGATCCGGATAAACAGGCCATGTCTTACAGCGCTTGAAGTTTAATTGGTGTGTCCAATACAGGACATGATGAAATAAATACCTCCCCTCACCTTCTCAACAATCCGTACTTTGCTGTCAGATAAAGTTTTATTTCTTTGTACGCAGAAAAAAACGAGCTAGCCTGGGAGGCTGTTATTTTCTTTCTCTCTGGCTCATGCTCTTATTTTTGCTCAACAAAAGAACTAGAAGAATCTCCCTCCATTACCATGATCCTCTCCTCCCATCTCTTCGGCACCGAGGCTGCAGAGGACATGGGCTGCAGGTGGGTGTTTGCTAGGCCGTTACCTCAGATCCTTCACAGTCTTCCTTCTGGGTCTCACTGGAGTTATTTGGGAGCCACGTGCCGGGTTGTTCCTCAGGCAGCAGACGCAGGGACACACAGATGTTGACTTTCGGGTATCTCACTTCATACAGCCCCCGGGTGGGAATCAACACTCCTGTTGGTGTTTTAGGGCCTTTGCGCACAATGAGAAATGACATATGTCTCATCCTGGCACAGATGTCTGAAATAGGTGACACGAGCCTGTTCTCTTCGCTATGCTTGCTTCTCTTCACTGAATATAAAAGCTGTCTAGGTGACCATGTCCATCTCCACTGTCTAGATGACCATATAGTGGTATAAATGATCGCTCTATGAAGGATGCCTGAGGCCAGGAGAGGCTGCTTCAGACACTAGATCATTGCAGAAGTCTACATGGGAAGTTGTTCAGCTGGTAGTTTGCTAAAATATCACAGATTACAAGGAACTTCCTTACTCAAATGCTGTCTACTGAGCAAAAATCTGAGATTAAGTGTTCCATGCCTCCTACACATCTCTCTGTGCCCCAGTGTATTCAATGTATAGTTTCACGGCCCAAGTCTTCCTACAGTCCTGAGTTATTTATCGGGAAAACCTATTTGGATTATTTTCCATTCCTGAGAATTCCCCAGAACTGTCAGTTTCAGCACCTTTTGGGGATAAAGGAGTTGTGCGGAGTGCAGCGTGTTAATTCTAGAAGTGCCTAGACGTACATTTGCAAAAATTGCTAATAGATGCTGACTAATGTGCATCTGCTGCTTAGACAGGTCCCAAGTAAATTTTGGGTTGTGCTCTTAAGCTGCAGACATCTCCAACATACTGATTCACCAGAGCCTCTCCCTTCATGTGCTGGGACTGACTTTCCCTTTCTCCTGTAAGCAACTGATTCCTGGCCTTATTGTGTTGCATAGTGCACTGTTCCTGAGAAAACAAATCACTGGTGACTCAGGTCATCAGGCAGACATTTAATAATTCTCCACCTCTGGTGATGGGCAGAGATTCTGTGTAAATAAAACAGCAGATTAATCATTTTCACAAATGTTTCACTCTTCCTAGTCTGTACTAGGGGGTAAGAGTATGAAAAGATTTACCGGTTTGTTCTGCTTTACCAAAGACTCCAGAGATGATGCTCGGAGTTAGGGAATTAAGGAGAAAGCAGCCTAAAATTTAGTTGAGGTCATGAGGAAGTAAGTGCTCAGACAACTACTGCACAGGGATGTGCTGTAAATACCTAGCAAGCTCACCATGGTTTTCCACCACATATTATCTCTTAATTTAACTAGTGGAATAAATTGCAAGTCAATATTAATCTGACTCCTCTTTTCTGCTTTGAATCTGTTTCCTCCGTGTCCTTCCTCCAAGGACAAAAAACTGCGAGTGACAGAAGATGGAGCTGCAATGACAGTTTCTCAGTAGCTCTAATTCTAGTAATAACAACAAACCAATACTGTGTCTAGTGCTTTCCTTCTCCTCCCACCTATCCTTTCAAGCCAGATGCTGCAAGTCCATCCATTTAAATGCTTCTCTGGACTACGCTGATACTCCTTTGCTAATTTTTACATGCTCAAGCAATGGTTGATTTATGGGTGATATAATGAGACACATGAAACAATATCAGACTGAGAATGTTCCACATTTTCTCCTAAACACAAGACACATGCAGTCTAGTGAAGATAAGCTCCTAGTACTTAGAACTGCAGAAGCCCCTGGAGCCGCAGCCTCACTGAGGATGTGAG
>NW_010584060.1:298672-310237 GCF_000705375.1 Tinamus guttatus | reverse complement strand
AAAAAAAAAAAAAAGAAAGAAAGAAAAAGAAATAGCAGCCAAATGGAAAATTAATCAACTAACCCATTTTTATATTACAGGACAAGTACATCAGAATTGTTTACTTTTGCATCTGGACTCACATACATGGATTGAGTTTGGTAAATAACCGTGTGTGGGTGTGTGTATGAAATCTGTATCCTTCAAATGAAAGTGTTGCAACATGTTGAAATGAAACAGTGAATTTTTAGCTGTTGTTAGAGAATAATATTGTTCCAGGTGTTGCCTAGATACATATGGAAGCAAAAAATACTGAAAGAATGCCACAGAGGTAATTGCTAAAAGTAGTGTTTTAAAGGGAGACTTTTTGCTATGGATGAAAACTTATTGCTACTCAGTCCATGATTTAATCCTTATGTCCAAGCTATCAGTAAATTTTGAAGTTTTCTTCAAAGTGTTTGAATTTCTCATACAGTGAACATCTCTCAGTCTTTAATGTATCCACTATCTCCATTTCTGTTGCTTTGTGTCTCCATGTGGAACAAGAAATATTATTTGCACATGGTTTTACTGCAGGGCCTTGCCTGGCTCTCTGTGTCCTTCCAGGATCTTTATATACCCTCGATCTTCAATCTCATAACCTGACCAGTTCTGAAATCTCTTATTCATGGACAACATGTTTACTCCAGCTCCTGCTGTCTTCTTACACATCTCTCCTTTAAACTCCACTTATTTTGTGTTCCTGAAATATTGACTGAAGCAGATTAATGACGTTCCAGTGTCCATTGGAACATTGCAATTGCTGCACACAGTGCTATTCAGCACTCCCTCAACCACAGATTCATTTCTTCATGCTATGTTATTTATTTTCTTTTATTTAAATTGCATGATTTTGGAAAGAAGGGACTATATGTTTGTGAGGACTTACAAACTTTCTTACAGTGGGATCCTGGTTTATGATTTCTACTCCTAAGCATTATAGTAATCCTCCTTGCTCTTCACCAAGAATTCAATAAAAACACAAGATTAAAAAACACTAGATATCTAGAGTAATAGCCATGTTTGCCTGGTCCAGCAAGTTAATTAAAATTTAACATTGAAACTGAGATTCGAGAAATGTCTGATTTTAAGGACTAACATACACATGGTTTATCTTGTCTTGAAGAATAAGATTTTGACCAGCTGGCATCTTGAGTCATCTCAAGACTTATGACTTATATCTACAAATAAGTCTCTATGGGACTTCCAGATAGTTTTCTTGAGATGTTACTGCATACCTGATTGGGAATTCAAATACATGTGAGGAAACTTTTGGGTCAGTCAGAGGTCACTTCGTGGTTCTGAGAAGTGGAAAGACACATCTTGTCAGTAATGATGATGCTACTGCAGCGTACAAAGGAAAACAAGGAAATAAAATTCCCTCACAATTTAAAAAGTACAATAATTGATGATGTAAATCATACATCTAAGGAAGGTACCTTTTTGTGTAAGTTTTTGGTCTCTAAATTCAACTGCAGCAGCAGCTCTGAGCTTTCAGATAGAGCTGTTCTTCTGGTGTCCTCCTCTCAGATGGGAGGAGCTCTGAGCTTTTTTGGTCTCTAAATTCAACTGCAGCAAAATACAGCATGGCCCTTATTCAGCTCTGAGCTTTCCCAGGTTAAATGAAAAAAGCAGAGAAAAGAAGATTATTTTCTTTAATTGTTTAAAATTTTGTCTTGTGAGATTAGCTGGTGAATCAAGTTTTGGATAATATCATTATGGGAGAAGTCAAGCAAACAGAAAGATGACTCAAACAGTTCAGTGCCAAGAGTATTTCTTAACACACAGGAAACTCATTCTCTGGTTACATACGGAATCCTCCCACAACAAGCACTCAGGCAACAGAAGTAGAGCTGCAAACTGGCCAACTCTTACTGCAGAAATGGTCTAACAGTTTGAGTACAATGAGGAGAAACCCCAAAACATGGCTGCAGTCTGAGGAGGAGGAACCATGACATGGCTACATAATGTTGCACCTATCTCTGAGCTTGCTGGTACTGACAACCTGGTAGATAAAGAGCTAAAATTTTCATGCTTGTGCACTTCCTTCCTTTTATGACCACATGGAAAATCAGGTGGCAGTACCTTACTCGGGTTGGAAAGCTAAGTTTTCTACAGAAATACTTTGCTAAAAATTGTGTTCTCCCGGCCTACTGCTTCTGGCTGTGGGATTTACCTACAGCTTTGCATTGGAGCAGAATCCAGTTTCACTGAAGCTGGAAGACATCCTTTCAATAAGAATTTGTAAAGAGATCAAAACAAGCACAAGAACCCAAATTCCACCCAATATGTGTCAAAATAAGTTTAGAACTGGGAATACTCCCCAGGAGAAATGTTTTTCCTGGCTCCCCTATCACACAAATGAAATATAGCTCAATTCTGAACTCTTAAAACTCCTACCATTGATAAAAAAGATCGAAAAAGCCAAGTGTTTGTGTGGGCTTAAAAACAATCATTACTTAAAGACATTCAGAGAATTACATTTGGGAGGACAGTTCAGATGGTACCAGCTGTTGTGAAAAGAAGATTTTTAAAAAAAATCTTGGTACAGAATGTAACAAAACCATGGTGCATTGCTTGGCTATCCCAAGAAATGTGTGCACACGCACGCACTTGCCTTCAAAGTAAACCATTTCCTTAAATTTCTCCCCAGTGATTGGACACAAATTAGACTCATTTTGACATTCAACATTTTGTTCCACTTTTGGAGAGGCGGATAATATTGTAATCACATCGCCTTTTAATCTTCTCCTTGACATGCTAAACAGATTAAGTTCTTCCAGTTTCTTGCTGTACCACACTCTTGTACTGCTTTGAAGTCAAGATTGTTGCTCCTGTACTGATCTTTGCACTAAGGAAAGGGGAGGCTGGAATCTGGTCTCTGCCAGCACAGGCAGAGACGAAATTTTCTTAGACACTACTCTCTTACCTTAAGCATGTTCTGCAGGGGTTGTGGGAAGCTCATTTGTTGCTGCAGCATGCGGAGAACTCACACCGAGTCGCCTACTCCATCCTGACTGCCTTGCATTATTTGTAGAAACCTCCATTTTCCACAGCAGTTTCCATTCTGCAGGCAGGCCTGCATTTTTGTGGGTCTTCCTTTGGCTGTTTTAAAACTACGGCTGGACAAGAAACAATTTTCTGAGCATGTAAAGGTAAGGATCTCGCATCTCAGCCTTCCTGTGACAGGCCTGCAACCTTTAAAAGTTACAAATCACACCCTGTCCTCCCAAGTGCACCGATGCAGAGAGGTTGTTGAGCGCAATGGCCCAAGGGGAGAGGACGGGATTCACCTCTGCTCAGTTCTGACCTCAAATACCACAACTTTCAGGCCTCAAAATCTCTTTTGTCTGTATTTCTGGAGGAGTCGTTGTATATTAGGTTTGCCAGAAAATTTACTAACCACTAGAATTACTAACTATATCAGACTGCTTTGTATGTAAAGCCTGTTTTCCCCTTTACTTGCTATTCCACTAGTTTGTGCTATGCCAGCTGAACATTTTAATAAGAATGGCTTTGTAGTTCCAGCTTACTCATGAAAGTAATAAGCAGTGGCAGGTCTAGGATTATCCTTAATACCATCTGTAAAGTACACTCAGTGATTTCTTCACTGATGACTTTCTGGGATCTTGTCAGCGAGTTCTTAATCCAGTTTGTGTTTTACTGATATGCAGAATGCTAATTTTTGATCACTGTGTCATGTGACATTGAGTGTCATGTGACATTAATTAGAGGTAAATAAATATACACACAGGTTATGATTTATGTTTAAGCATCACAGTTTGAGTGTATCTGTAAACTCCTCCAAAATCGAAATCAGGCTTGTCTGACAAGGTCTACTCTCTTTAAACCTTTCGATACTAATTATATTGCTATATGGTCATTGTTTTATTAGTTCAATCATAGTTCAGCTTTTCCATTATTTTACTTGTGATTGAACCACCTCTTGTCTCTTTTAAAATATTGGTACAATATTTAGCAAGACTTGGTGTCTGAATTTCTTTGATACACTTAAACACAACAGAAAGCAGCATCAGGAGGCCAAAGACCTCCTTACTCAACTCTTTCCAGTAGTCTGTTGTAAGGTATATGGCCCTGCTGAATTTATAGTGTTTACCAGAGCACAACTGCCTAACACCCTCCTTGATTACTAACAGATTGGGAAGTTGTTCATCATCACTGTGTGATGAAAGCGTGTAAATACAAAGCAGAACTTGTTGAATACTTTTTGCCTTTTTGCCTCAGTATCAACTGTCATCACAGCTCATATCTTTGTTATAGAGAATGATGTCTGCCTATATATTTCTGTTTGATTCTTACATTTTACGAAATATATATATATATATATTACACTGTAAAAAGAGGTCTCATGCTCAGGCAATTGTTTTCCATTCTTACGTGCAACCTACCCCAAAATATCTACTGGGGATGGTAGGCCAAGACAAAAGACTTGGATGGCAACAAAAGACCTGAATGGCAAAACTGAGTTTTTAGCAAAGCTCTGAATGTAGAGACAGGTTGGAGAGGGATAGATGCGAGTGAGGTTCGTTATACACTGAGCTGTGACTTTTGAGTCTTCTGCAAGTCTCAACAGCTGCTTGATGCTAATGTTTACCATAGTTCCCATGCCAAAAAAAAAAAAACTTTCTAGAAATAAAAAAGAAATTGTTTTGAGAATTATTTTTATGGTGATAATTTTGGAAAGAGTGTAAAAATGTGTAATTTTCCATCAGTCAGACTGCAGGAAATTGTCCTAGCCACCCTAGGTCTATCCTTTGACAAATGCAGTGGAGAAAATCCCAGTGGAGGCTGCACTTTGTCTGAGAGAGTCATGCTGTCAGAAGGCTCAGCAGACTGTAAAATTTTGGAAAACAAAAAGGCAAGGTAGCCAGCAGAATTGTTGTTCTCAGCAAAAACTACATTTATCACTGTTTCTGCCTCTGAAAGGAAATGATGTGAAATGCTCTGCTTGCATTTTAATAAACCTGGGCCTTTATTTGAGGAAAAGAGATGTTTTATGCTTCTGTTGCTGCTAACATTGTTCTGGGCAGCCTGCTGCGATCACGGCTGACCTTGCCTTGACTGGATCCGTCTGTCGCAGATTACACTATCACATGGTGTCTCATGCAGGGAGCTCCCCTTTGCTTATGCTGCTCCTTAGGCCAGTGAACCAAGCTAAAATGGTCTGGAGCCCTATTCTGATCTCAGGCTAATGAGACCTGGAAAGAACAGAAATTACTAAGGCTCCTGGAGCTACAGCAATACGAGGGAAGCATGAGTCTATCTGTAGAGAAACAGCACCTATGGGAAGCCCAGATCCACAGAACTGCAGCTGTTGCGAAACATGGTAGGATCTCCTTTTGGTTCCCTAATAATTTCTCCTGACACCACAGCTTCCACAAGAGGTCTGGAATGATTCATGCACGTATCTTCCATACTATCAAGGGATTTTTGATATAGAAGAGCTCTGTGGATTTAACTGAGTCACAGAGGAAACCAGGCTGAAATAACTTTAGCAGATAGACAGGTAGTTTGACAATAAGCCAGGAAGAAAAACAGCAGTGCCCAGGAGAGAAGCCACCAGGGTTACCAGGAAAGGTAGGTCACGGCTCCTCCAGGCCAACACACATTCAACTTCCCGGTGATAGATTTGGCTGCCTTTACATGGCAACTGAATGTATGGATTCCCATGGGCAGATGGTTTTGGTCTGAATGGATTTGACAGCCTTTGACCCAACTTCCCAGCCAACTTAAAATGACACATCCAACATTACTTGGCATTGGGGTGGGAAGTGACTTTTCTGTTCTGCCAGAGGTCTCTTCTATTTAATGTCCTGTAAAGGAACAAACTGCAAATAGTAATGACATCTTGTGGTAGTTGTTGAATTATTACCCTATGATTTAGCAGAGAATTAGCTGCCAAATTTCATTACATTTCACTCCCTCCACACTGCCTCCAAACTCAAGTTCTTAAAAGCTCTTAAAATCTGGGTACAGGAGATCTCTAAGACCTTTGTCTAAGAGTTGATTTTGGGGAAAAAACACTTGATTATACAGGTCAGAAATTCAAAGCCATAACTGATTAAAGGGAAAGAAAGATTATTCAAATATACATACCCAAAATATTAAGGCTTTGATGATTATCCAGTGCAGAGGGGACCTGGCCCACAGAATGAGTCCGTCTGTGCTGGAAGCATCTAAAGTGCAACAGCTGTGGAACACCTGGTGCTGAGCTTGCAAAGAGCCTGGATGAACAGCCACCATGTCCCCATGGGAGGCAGAGATGTGGGACATTACGAGTCACTCCCCATAGTCTTGCAGTGGACCCGGTTCACTTGTACATATTTCAGCTTTGGCACTTTGTCATGTGGACTGTAGTAAAATGTTCAGGTGTCTAATGATTTGTTAACTGTGTAGGTATCCAAAACTCTTATGAAGTTATGTGCTTAATGGAAGCTCTGTGAAGAACCTGCACACTTCCCGTACTAGCATCTATAGTCATAACATTTTACTGATTATCCTATTCTGCCTCCCCAAAATCACGTTCTTGTCAATACACTCCCTCCAGTGTTCATTCCTGCCCAAGGTTGAAGCTTTTCAGCCAACCACCACAGCTTCCTGAGAGCTGTGCATCCTCATCAGCACGCGGTGGCTCAGCTTTTAACAGGGATCTTGGACATGGACAAAATAGTAGTAATAAATAAGAGGAGCAGAAATAGTTTAGGCATATACCTCCACAAAAGTGCTACAAGGCTGTTTTTCCTGTAATGTGTTTTCTAGGTATCTTTGGGGCTTGCTGACTTTTTGGTTTTGTTCTACTGTGACTTCTCAGCTGTTTTTTTCCCTCCAGAACAGCAGAAGGCCTCAAAAACAGATGACCAGTCTGTTTCTAGAGAACTGTGCTACTTTATATCACTTCTTCCCCAAGAGACAGTAAAAACCATCACTTAGGAAAGACTCAGAGGTGCCAGTGAAATCGCAAGCTTGTAAGATGAGGTGAAATGCTGCTGCTGAGAGTTGATGGTGCAGAATGTGGAGCAGCTGATCAGCACCACTGGTCTCTGCATTTGAGTAGTGAGGCTTTGTTTTCCCCATATTTCCATTTTATTGACACACAGATCATGGTGTTCACACTGGGTACTGGAAATAACCTGTGTTTTTCCTTCATATTTGCAAAAAAAAAAGGGGGGGGGCAAATACAAATTACAAATCCTCACTTGTGGGATTCTCTGTGGATGCATAAACAGATAATCAAATGGCTGTATGATTCTATAGTCTGTAAGGACAGCTATATTGATCTAGCTTTTTCCACGGGATGATGCCACCTATTGGACATTCTTAAAAGTGGCAAAAACAATGCAAAGAAAATAAAATCTTAGTAAATACTGATTTGTTTTTTAGCAAATCTGGCTAAAATTTTGACTTTTTTGTATAGTTCAATAGCTAGATAGAGATTTCTACTGGGTCATTTTGACTTATGATACTGCATTAGAAAAGAAGAAAAAAATACTGGAAGAAACACTGGAAACACTGACAAACCTCTGGACAAAGAAAATGAAGTTCAGAAAAAAAATACAGGTAAAGCTTAACAAGATATTTCTATCCATTTTTTCCAGTGGAGATGTAAACATCTTATTTATTTATTACTTAAGTGTGGTGATCGACAGCTTAATTAACCTTGTACTGCTCTTAAAAATGAAAACTAAAACTTAAAAATGTTCTGTATGCTATTTTACCTTGAGGAACAGTAAGAAATCTTCTTAATATTGGCCTTGTAATGGTTTCTTCTTCAATGAAAAGTCTCCTGAGCTCTGTCAAATTTAGATGGAACCATGGAAGCCTCCACAGAACTACCCTATCACAAGGTGGTAGTGTGTAAAGACGTTCAAACTTTTATATACTGACATTGAAACTATTTGTGAAATTTTAAAAATTCTGAAGGGCAAGGGTCTGATTCTGCTAAAGTGGAAGTCAATGTGGAACATGCATTTATTGTAAAAACACAAGATGAAGCCATAGATATTGGTCAATTTACAAAATAATTTCTCTGATTTGATAAGCTTGCTCACAACAGAAGGGAAGCAGGAAAACAGGATTTAACAGTTCACAGAAACAACAAAGAAAAATGACTTCTTCACATTAAAGCGTTAACGATTTTGAATTTTCAAAGCCTTCTGTTAGGATCTTTTTCTTTTAAAAAGAAAAATATTTGCCAGTTAATAGAGATGACAGAGAGAAACTGTGGTATGTTCAATATCAACACAGTTACATGTTCTTACAATACAATATTTTTAACAATTCATTTGAGTATATAGTGATCTAAAAAAGTAGGTGTATGTTGACTTATTCCAGACTTATTACCCATTTTGCAGTACTGAAAGCATTATAGCTAACAGGAAAAAAATATAAGACTTTCAAGTTTGCATTACAATACTTTTTAAAAAAAATGTATAAATGACTCATTTTCAATTAACTTGATTTACAAGGATATGTACAATTCAAGTTGGACTTGATTTCAAAGTTATTTTAAGATTTTACACCTCTATATGAAAATCTCTTTCATTTTCAATGTTTGACATATGCTCTTATTTCCTCCTGATGTTTGAAATCTTGTGATGCTGTGAAATATGGTATCCATCTCAGCCCCGTCTGGCCTCTTGCAAACTGTTCCACTTATAATCTTGACCTCAATCTGCCTATAACAGGTTTATTAGTACAAAATTCTGCCCACCATGAAGGTC
This sequence comes from Tinamus guttatus, assembly GCF_000705375.1. Next base: position 301,478 of record NW_010584060.1, on the reverse strand, counting down.
TGTTCAGAGCTTTGCTTCCTTGAAGGATCTCGGCCCACATATTTTTATATAACTGAAAAAAAAAGGATTAATTTCTACATAAAATAAAAACAGGAAAATTTCTGCAATCTCATATTATTCAATAAATACTTAGTTTAAATGGGATTAGGATTGAAAATCTAGGTAACAAATGTGCTGATTAGGTATGAGCTAGAATCAAACAAAGACAAGGGATAAATCTTCAAACCAGTATAAACATCTGATTATCTGTGTAAATTGTTTAAACCATCTTGGCATAATAACAGTTACCTTTGTTTTTTTCACATTATGTTGTTTTCAATTTGACAGCAGTTGTATTATCAAAGGTAAAAATTTAGAAGCCAGGGCTGAATTAAGCTAATGTCCACACTGTCCACACCTGAAGACTGTATCTGAAAGTGCTCACACTTGTAGCAAGTAACATCCCTTCTCTCCCAGATAGGATCTGTTTAGTCTGAGCATAAGAAATTCCTCTCTCATAAGCAGGTTGTGAATTCGTCAGCAATTTTATGAGGGATAAATAGGATTATAGAAATAGGAGGAGGGCTGTATCTGCAGCAGTAAGTATGAGTACAGAATGATACAGTATAAAAGCAGTCAGCGATGTAAAATGAAAAGACTTTCACTGACATCAAAAAAGGCCTATCCCTATAGTATTCGTGATGATTTAAATAAATTTCAAAATACATTCTTTGAATATATTTGCACCTCATGCATTTGGGCTAGAGCTTACTGATACTATTTAATCCATTCCAGGTTTGGTTTAATATTGCCTCACAACTTTTAAAGCTAATCTTGAAATAAATTTAATGCAAACTTTACATACTTAAACTGGGATTGTCAAAGCTTCCTTGAGGAAATGATGCCCAGAACATTAAAGTTTGTTAAGAATCTGAAGTTTTATTCAGGGCTTAAAGCTGCCTATTACAAACTTGGAAACTTTTCTCCTGATCCAGTTAGGGATCTGTGGCTCTAAGCCCAAGCCACCCTACTGCAGCACAACATGGATTATCCTGAATTAAATTAATTTGCCTATTATGCTTGTATAACCTATTCTATAGCACATCATAATTTGTACTAAAATTTTACCATTGTTTTCCTATGAAACACAAACTATAATTCAATCTATCCAATCTAATAATTCATTAATGAATAAGATGTGTGAAATGGAGAGGAAAGTATGAGACTAAAAATAACCACAGGATTACAACTATGGGAAAGCCAATGAAAAATGTATACATGTAATTAGAAAGTTATCCATATGCAAGTGTTAATGCTACAGTATTTGATAAACTTCACAGATAGCAACAAATAGAGAAATATATATGGGAGTTAGGAGACAGGCAGCTTTATTAAGTGCTTTCTTTGAGTGAGTGACTGGCAGCCTTTTTCAAATTTCAGCCAAAAGCATTTACACAAGTTGAAAACTATGGACTGAGAGGCAGTTTCCAAAACTTGCCTGAATCCTACAGAACATGGATTGGATATCACTGCTCAAACTTACTTTCTCCAGATATGTTTAAATTTGACTCTTAAGATACTACACAAAACTTCACAAGTCCTTAGCAGGCAAGGAAGTCAGTAATGTTGAGATTCCTATCTGCATAAGATGCACGCTATTCAAGGTCTGTATAGCTACAGGTGAAATTGGTTATCTGATGTTTTCAAAGTTCTTAAGAAAATTAAGCTGATTGTACTGATTTCAGTGATGGATTTGGAAGTCTATCAGTTCTAAATTCCTAATATTAATGAATTAAATAAGTCTCCATGGCTACTATGTTTACATTAGAAATCAACCCAAATCTTTTGCTGGAATTCACAGAGTATATCCTCTGAATGACTAGCTAAATCCTTTGCCTGACAGCTTTATCAGTTACTGATAAATAATCACAAGCTGATTGCTAGAAAGTATTCTAAGAAAGATCGCTGTATACATGCCGCGTATCTTTAAGACTTGCTCCTAGTATCCATTAATATTCCCTGTTAGAGACAGAATATGGGGAGAAAATGGGCTTTTGGCCATTACAGATGTTGTTATAGATGGTATTCCTTCTCCCCACATCATTTCTGAAACTTTTTTCTCCACAGCCTTTTTTATTATTTGAATCCTCAAAAAAACTACAGAAAGGGAAACAAAACTCCCAGTGACGACCGTGATCGTCCTGTTGCGATGGTTTGAGATGTGCTAACCCTCCATTCTTGATTTGTAGGTACAGTGTTCCTGAAATATGCATTTTGTTAGGAAACGTTTGGAAACGTTTGTGCTGCCTTTAGTATCACTTGATCACCACGGAAACAACATATAATTTTAGGCAGCAAGACACAGACACCAGGATATTGAGTGTGCTCCACTTAGCTCGTCCTGTTGCGATGGTTTGAGATGTGCTAACCCTCCATTCTTGATTTGTAGGTACAGTGTTCCTGAAATATGCATTTTGTTAGGAAACGTTTGGAAACGTTTGTGCTGCCTTTAGTATCACTTGATCACCACGGAAACAACATATAATTTTAGGCAGCAAGACACAGACACCAGGATATTGAGTGTGCTTGACTCAGCCGTCCTACCAAACTTCCTGGTGGGCTCCCCATGCTGCAGTGATTTGCTACAGGGTCTGTCCATACCAAACAAAACTACTATCTACTGCTAGTCTCTCTACATAATAGTTATCCCACAGTTTGGCCCTGTGGACTGGAGTTGGCCACTAAGCAGGAATTTGGGCTCACTGAGGCTTTGGAATGAAATATAGCCCTTAAAAATGTTAAAAAAGCAGAGAGAAACAATAACTGT
>NW_010584060.1:268412-298629 GCF_000705375.1 Tinamus guttatus | reverse complement strand
ATTTTGACACCTCTGAAAGTATATGGTAGAACTAGGAAGGATACAAAGGACAACATGGTTTATCAGAGGAATGAAGAAAAGCTAATTAAGAGTAGATACACTGGTGGCTATTAAAAAAGATGACAGCTTGAGAAACCTCAACAACTGTCAGAAGCTGAGACACGGGGGAAAGAATAAATTGTTATCTGTTTTGTACAGTGTTTTCCTTCTGTGATTAGCTATTGTTTGTAACAGAGTATTAAGTGATCCATGGCTATTCTAATGCTCTTGATGCGATTTTTGCTTTGTGTAATTCAGACTGTACAAAAGAATGTCCTTGAATCATAACAGAGATGAATTACATATTAAAGCAAGGAGAGGTACTGACAAAACAGAATCTTTCACATCTTTATTAGGTTCTCTGGGGTCTCTCTCTCTAGTTTTTGAAGAGAATTTCCAAGTAGAATCTGGGACACCTTTCTGAGAAAGGTGTCATCAAGCCCACGTGATTTATGTACAGAGCTTGTACTTCATTGCATGCGTGAAATGACACTTGAAAGGGGAGGTAGGTGACTCTGCATTTTTTGCTTAGCAGAGATGTTCCTAGAGTAAGACTAGGATTAAATTAGCATCTACAGAATAATGCTGTTGCACTAGTTAGTAATAGACCCAAACTAATCTACACTGCTTGATTCAGTTAGAGTAAGAAGATATTTCATGACAAGAATCAAAACAGAGTAGAGGTGCAAGAGTAAGAAAAAGATGCTGACTTCTGTGAATCTGTCACTAATGAAGTACACAAAATCAGTGTTTCCTAAAGCATTTTTCATTGCTTCATTTGTGATAATCGATGCATACATTTTACAGTCCTAGCAATCCTAAGGTGAGGGCTTATGCTTCCTCGGCTGTGAAACATGTATCATGACATGTGCTTATATCAAAGGCTTTCTAGGAGCTTTGACTAACAAGATTTTTAAATACTTAAAGATTGTTAGATGAAGGGCTAATACTAATTTTTTTCAGAACAGAATCACTGAATCACAGAATGGTTGAGGCTGGGAGGAACCCCACGTCTTCTAGTCCAACCCTCCCACTCAGTCAGGGACATCTAGAACATGTTGCACAGGACCAGGTAGGTTTTGAGGATCTGCAGAGGAGGAGACTCCACAACCTCTCTGGGGAACTTGTTCCAGTGCCCTGTCACTGTCACTGTAAATAAGTTTTTTCTGCATATTCGGATGGAAATTCCTGTGTTTCAGTTTGTGTCCATTGTCTCTTGTCCTGTCACCGGGCACCACTCAGGAGACTTTGGTCCCACCTTCCCTTCAGAAACTTGTATGCAGTGATAAGATCCCCTCTCAGTCATCATTTCTCCAGGCTAAACAGGTACTTTCTCTCCTATCTATAAATTGTCTTGAATATGTTATGCCCATTTACAAAAACAGTCTTTTTCAAGATGATTAGATTTATAAATATTAAAATAGGTTTTATTACCTCTCCGTTAGCTTTGCCAATGGGAGAGTTGAGAATAAAGTCAGGAGGAGCAAAGACATCAACCAAAGCAACGGCATCATTTTTCAACTGTTAAAAAAAAGACATATATTTGCCAACTTTTGTAGGTATCTATGGCTATCTGTGTACTCCAGAGCAGCATTAAATTACTTCCATAAACTACTAGCCAGTGGTAACTTAAAAGAAAACCTCTGCAAGGAAACCAGCTTTATTTTGCTTTCTTTTTCTCCCAAGATAATTACCAAAAAGAAATTGCATTTTAAATGCTTTCCTTCATTACCCACACAATGTGTTTGAAGACACATTTTAACTAAGTTGGCACTGTTTATGACATTAAAACAAATGTAAGAACTCTAAAAACATAACCTCTTTGAAAATTTATCTTACCTGTGCAAAATATGATCCAATATGAAAAGCTTTTGTGTTCAGAAAAAAGAAATCATGAACTAATAACATAATTAAATAAGCAGAACTGCATTAGTGATCTCAAGTATTTGGCTAGCTTTCCAACAAAAATTGCAAGGCCACAAATGAAATAGCATCATTTTATAAGGCATATGTTTTCTCAATGTTTGATTAAAAAAAAAGGACTAGATTCAGGGTTAATGGGTTATTAACCTTAATATTATTTAGAAACAATTAATATAACCTCCTCATAATCCCTTGAAGAACACTATAACTAACATGTTTCTTTTTTCTAATATTAAGATATTATTATCCTACCCCAACAAACAATATTCATGGCTTACCCTGTGGCAAAGTTCCAAAATAGCATTCTGAATAAACCTTCCAGCTTGTTCACCTGAAACATAGCCACCTGCAAATATATTTACAAAAAAAGGGGAAACAAATAAACAAGCTGATGTTACACTGTTACAAAGGAATTTATCAGTTCAGTACTCAAATGACTAAATGTTCTTGTGCAATTTGATTCTCTTTCATTAATGAGCTGACTCTAAATCTAAGACATTTAGAATCCTTTGCATGAACAAACTACATTACAGCATCTGCCTGTTTATTCCCTGTTGTTTCCTGCAAGTACGGGACCATACCAAAGCTTGTGAGCATTCCATCTTCTCTGAGCTAGGAGTGAATATTTTGGGTTAATTTATAGCTTTATACTTCCAAATCCCTCATCCTGAAAATTCTGCCCAGAATGACTTTTTTACATTATACAGGTGGTAAGAAAAATGCTCTAGTGTAAATCCTAGTTAAGATTCTCTCCTCCTGCCAAGAGGCAATACTTGGGGGAAAAAAGAAAAAAAAACTAATTTTAAAATTAAGAGTTTTATAAAATTACTTGCACAATGTATGCAGGGAGTTGATCTCACCTTGGTAGAGCACAGCCAGATGCTTACTTATAGACCAGAGGCCATACAGAGCACTGAGATTCTTGAGCACAGGCTGCAGAGTAGATGGCACGCTGGGATCATGGGTGTAGTCATGGTATCTTTGCAAGACTGTTTGCTCAATAAAAGCAATCGCTAATGAGCGACAGTAGTACACCTTAGGACACAGAGAAGGAGGATACTGAGTAACGACATACAAGAGGTGAATACCAAGCTCAAAATGGAATTGCTCTGGTGAAGCCAGTGGGGATTTGTTCATTTAGATCTGGTGATAACATAGCTTAAGATTTAAGGAAAACCTGACATGAAACACTAAGAGAAAACTTCCTAAAAGGTCTTTGCAAAGTTTACTTGGAAAATGCTTCATCCAAGTAGAAATAAAATCCCCTGGGTTCCCCGTGGGTTTCAGTTTGGTAGTCACGCCTGTCCTAAGACAGGGCAGATTTAAAATATAAGCAGTGTAATTTGGCAACACCTTGCAGCCAGACTCTGGGATCACGTAGCTACATAAGAGAGGGGTCCATGCAAAAATGGTCTGATGAGTGTAGGATGAGTGTAAAACCATACAACTATAAGATGACAAAAGTAGGTTCAGATTTTAGTTAATATTATACAGAATTTTATAAAGGGAATAAATTTTTAAAGAGTTTCAGTAACCTACTGAACTCATCGCAGTCCATTCTATTAATAAAAAAAATAAATCTGACCATGTAAGCATGACTGGATTCAATACAATGGCTTGCAACGTGTTTTGAAAGAACCAAGTGCTTTGAAAGAAGAAAGTGCTTCTTCGCCCCCAGAGATTTCATACCAAATATGTGTAAACTATTAAGCTACTGCTTACAAATCATTTTCACATGTTTTTGAGACATTTATAGCAAAAAATCTCCCTTCTCTGAATTCAAATTGAAGGGAGGAAAGAAAACCTAATGACCTAAGGTATTTCAGTGCTATCTCCATGGGAATTGTGTGCTTAAATAACTTTTAAATTTAGCACACCTGAACAGAGGAGCAAGGTGAGTCCTCAGTAAATCACCTTCTCTAACACGCTGGCCCTAGAATGAGACTCCCAAGAGCTGAGCAGTGGGCAGACAATGAGGCTCAAATTTCTTGTACTTTTTATGTTGCATGCAACCAGAGGGCAATTTTTGTCCTGAATTTGAACAGAAGACTGTCTCTACTGCTGCTTCTATGGCAAACACCAGAAAGGGTTCCTTGGAGGTTTTACACAGACCATACTCTCCTGAAGCCAGGCTGGCTCCTTCTTGGTGCAGAGTTCAATACTCCTTCCTGCAGTTTTTAAATGAGTTTTGCAGATAGGATCGACCACATTGGTCATCTTCAGGGAACAGATCTCTCCCCTCAGTGACAAATGCCAAGTGTTCTTTTCTTGGATGCTAGCCAGCATTTCTCATGGAGGTAATAGAAGTGTTTAGGGAGCTTGGAGATACAAACTGAAATTTGGAGTTATGCCATTTGTAGTTGCTAAAGCTCACTGGTGAATCTGTTATTTGTAGATTGTCAGTGTTTCCTTTTCAGGTTCCAGTGCTGTCAGTCTGGTATCTTTCATGAGTACTTTGCACTATAGAAATTGTGATGGAAAAGACCTATTAGGTCATCGAGTTTACCTACCTGCCAGAGCGAGATTCTTTCCTACAGTATGTATTTGGCCACAAGAGCAGATGGAGATGTAATAATCAGATGCTGCAGTAGATTTAATAGTAGTACATATAGTCTTCAAAAGTTGTGATTTCAAGCTTCCACACACCACCCAGCACATGCCTGCACTTCTCTGAAGGGAACTATCCTGGAAGAGCTCTGTTGATCATAACTGTCCTCCTTCTCACATGATTAATACAATGCACATGGACAGGAATTACATTTTATTAGTTATATGATTTGCTGCTTTATGCTTGAGGAAATTATATTTCATGACATAATGGGATAAAACAAACAGGATCTGGCAAACTTGGATGAAAGCACACATAAATAAAATGAAAAAGCTGAACAAGTGTTACCTGACAGTTGTTTCTTGCCTCAAAATCACTTTGCCCAGCCTGCTTCTCCTTGTTCAGCTTTAGATCGCTTTCTCGGAGCAGGTAGCAAACCAGCCATCTATATGCTGCTAAGGGAACTGTAGGAAAAAAACCCAAAATCCTCAACATTCTGTGACTTTCCTGGTCACAGAAAGCAGAGTGATAGCCATGCAGAAGACAGTTTTCACCTTGAACCAGTACCACCCCACCCAAATAGGAGGAATTTAAATCCTTCTTGCAATATATGAATTCCTTCTTGCAATATATGAATATCCCTAGGTCTAAACATGCTTTAAAGAACTGTGGATATCCGAAGCAGCCGTTGTAACCCAAAACACTGGAACTTTGCATGTAGTTGCATGTAAATAACAGTTAGGCATAGTGAGATTGCAACTTTCAGTGAAGACACATCCTTCTGACCATACACTAGTTCCAAATGACCCCAAACTACAACAGCAGGTATCCACAGCCCAGTTTATACCCAAATATTTTCCAATTACCTTCAAAATTTTCTATAGTATTTTCTTTCCTATTTTAAGGCCTAAGTATACAAAGTTTGGAGGCTCTTTTGAGAATAAAACAAAACCAGAAGACAGTCAACATCTGGGGACTCATCAACTCTTTCAGAGTTTCTCAACTCTGAAATGATGCTACATGCTGCCAAGCAGATGATTTCTAATACAGCAAAGGTGGATGAATGTAACTGCAGGTGAATTTACTGCTTTTTGTAAGTGTGTTATATTTTTAGAGCAGTCTGGAACTACTAAGGGAAAAAGTGCTACAGCTTAAAAGATCTTGTAAAAATCCTGCTTGTCTGTGCCTTAGCTTAAGATTTAATGTAGGGATATTATTTATGCAATTCTGAGTGTTCACATGCTGCCTGAGTATAGGCACCTAGTTTAAGAGCTCAGCTTTTAACAGACCACTGCAATAAAGAGATTCATATATTTTACTACTATGATCTGGTTCAGTAGGATTTACAAAAGAGGACAAAAAGCATGTTTAGCTATTTGTGGTCTGATAGATTTCACTAGCAGGAGACTTAAAACAAAGAAGAAAGTATGCCGTCATTTTGAACTAGCATTTTTCTTACTTGGGTATGCAAAGTTATTCAGATTTTCCCCCATAGCTATTATGGTAATGTACCATACTACCTCACCTTGTATCTCACTTAGGACTGATCATTACTCAAAGTTCAGCTTTTTTTTTTGCAAATATTTGAGCATGAATGTGGTTACTGAATTCCAGGAAGCAACCCAATTACCTCTTATATACTAAGTTCTTATACACTTAGAGCTTACATATACATCCCTATATACTAAAGCAGCGTTTCTTCTCCTGGTATGCTTTCAGTTTTACAGACTTACTGTTGCTCAGTTCCCTGTCTCTATTTTGTTATCTCTTCACTTCATTAGTTTTGCCTCCATTAAGTAGTTCAGGATGAATCTTAAATCTCTGTATCAGGCAGGAATTTAAGTTTTTTGAAGCAGTTCTACATTAGCAAAAGTGTACCTGAAGAGTCCATGCAATCTTCAACACTAACGGCTGTGAATTTCTGGCCAAGGATGTGGTGGTAGTTCTGCAAAAAGTTTATTGTTCCAAAAGGGGACTCGAAAGGAACTTTCTCTAAAAAAAGAAAAAAAAAAAGCTTGATGAGAAAAGAAATAAGAATATTTGGAAATAAAAATTTATTACAAACCCAGACATGCACTTGATAGGCCAGATTCTGATAGGTCAAATTATTTGTTTGTTGTCTCCTACTCAAGCAAGTGAGGACAAAATGGACAAGTGCTGAAAAACTTGACATCACTGTCTACAAGCACCACAAGATTCAACTCCTGTTGCAGTGTCCTGGATGTTGGCGAAAATCACTGCTACAAATGTTACACACAATCATTTATCTAGAGAATGACAAAATGTAAACATGGAAATTACTACTAAATTAGGCAATATGAACGGTCTGAAGCATAATGAACAAGGTACCCAGACTCAATACGATTTTAGGAGTAGCTCCACTGGATTAAATGGCACTTCTCTGAGGATATAATTAACGCCAGTAAGGATGGCAGAACATCTAGTTAGCTTCCACGGGATCTTGGAGAAAGAACATTTCTTGCAGCAAGTATTTGTGTATTCGTGAATGTATCATGTGATGGATTCTGTAGCACATTATTTATGCTCTACAAAATGATTAAATGACTATCAGTTGTTTTACCTCCTAATTCCATTATCTAGTCACTGTTGGGTTCAGCAAAGGATTCCAGAATGAGAACTGACCTCTTATGCAACTCATCCAGCTCATTAAGTAGTTGCTTGTTTGCTGAAGTAGGACGTTGTTATCACCTTCGTACGTGCAGTTTGGGTCATTGTCATTACGAATTTCGCCCAGACGATTCACTTAAAAAGAACAAGCACATTTTAATATATTTCAATGTATTAATGAACGGTAAGGTAATTATTATACTATGATAATAATGTAAGAGATCTAAGTAAGGCATCTATTCTTACCAAAAGATAAGCTTGTAAATTCATGATTTGACTTGATAAAATGAATATAGTGGGAAGATTTCATAAAAGTGTGGATCTCTTTCAGAAGGGCAAATTTCACCGAAAAAATCTGCATTTTTATTTCTGGAACTGAAACTGAATCACGCATACAGTCTTTTTCTGCCCAAATGCTGGTGCAGATACTGCATGGGTTTAGTTCCTTTTGTGGTGACAAGTATAAAATAAATCTGCATAAAAAGGAGATGCAGAAAAAATCCTTTCTAAAAGTACCCCTAAAATCTAGATGCTGTGCCTCCCCCCCGCCAAAAAAAAAGTTGAGGTAGACAAGAATATAAACATTCTCTTTTTGAGCAGTTTATAAAGTGAGTCTGCAGCTTACTGGCAAGGTAGCCGTGTCCTCCACAAGCTTCTCGGCACTCCTGGGACGCCTGCTGAGCAGTCCAAGAAGACAGCGGCTTGCTGGCAGCAGATAAGGCGTGAATCTCACGTCCCAAATCAGCCTTTGTGGAAAACAAGCTTCTAGTCACCACTAAGTTTTACATAAAGTAAGTTTGTGAGCGTGCAAAGAAGAATATTTCTGCTTTACACAAAGCACTACTCTGTACTGATGATTTATACAAATTAAATGCACAGCATTGTGCACTCTTTAGTAAAAAGAGGAACATACGTAACATCAAAATTAATTTGGGTACCTTTCGAGCACACACTTTATTCATTTGTTGTTTTTTCCCACATTTCTGTGACACTGCTGTACAATTCAACAATTTCATGTTTATTTCAAGTTTATTGTAATAAGAGCTCAGTTAGTAAGAAATGTGTAAAAATCTCACCTGTCTCTGACTCCTTTCCTTTGTCAATAAGCCTATATAAAATACTATAAAGTTCTCAAATAGGGATCTGGAGAAATAATCTAATGCATATACAGCAGCCAGATAAGGAAGAAGGCGCCATTGCTGGAATTAAAAATAAGAAGTTTTGTTTGCAAATTGATATATAATCTTATATGCGAGATTATAAATAACTTTAAATTTCCAGAAAACATTTTTTTTTCCAATAACTATCTTATAATTTTGAACCAACTCATTCCCTTCTAATTTGTCCAAATAGAGAATCTCTAGTTTATCACGATGCTAACTTAATTATGTTTGTAAAGAATTATTCTTAGGTATAACCACTTTATAAGTCAGTTATAGTTACATTATTCCAGTTCATAGATTTTGTGAATTTGTGGTAAATGTCCTTTTAAACCAGTGCAAATGTTCACTGAAGCTTTTTGGGCAGAGAGCAGAAGAGAGCAGTCTGTGTTTCTATAATGCCTGGCATGCAACGAGTCAATCTTGACTCATATGTTACTTTTGTACCAATAGGACAGTGGGTGTAACTTTCACTTGTTCTTTTCTCTGCTTTATGTACATCACTTTGCTGCATTCTGTTAAAAGAACAGGGCTGTGGAGTACAGAAAAAAAAAGCATCTTTGTTGCTCCAAATAGGTCAGGTAGAAGCCCATGAAAGAAAAGGGAAACTGCCCAAGAGGAAGCTTTTGTTGTAGAGCGAGTAGGGAATGAGAGGTTCAGCAAGAAAGGGCTACAGAGCAGGCAGAAACCAAAAGATTCCTAAAAACAGTGGGAAGTAAACCCAGGCTAACTGCAGAAGAGGTGGAAAAAAGACAGCTTTTCCTAGAGATTGTTGAAACCCATGAAATCTTTGAAAGTTGAAGTTGCAGGCCTAAGGGCAAGCCATGAAAAAACACCCATTTTGCACAAACTGCGCACGTTTATTTCCAACACTTCATATATATTAACCATTTCATTCAGCACATCTGAGGCTTCTGTATTTTCAAACTTTATCATATATACTCTTTTTCTGCTTTTTCAAACCAGAAGCCCCTTTGGTGTTTCTCATCTCTTAATCTATGAATAAAAATAATTTATCACAAATTTAATGTTAATTTGGAACATTCCCACAGTACACTTCAATTTCCACATTTTAAAAGAATAAAGACTAAAAAGGGGAAAATGAGCATAGAAGCAAAAGAAGCACTGACATCTTTTTAAAAAATGCTAGTTCTGTATCTGCAGTAACTTCATGTGCACATAAAAGACAATTTTTCTCTGAAAAGGTTATTGCTTTAAAAGACAAACATTTCTAGGCACTTCAGAGTAATAAGAGTGTTTTGGATTTTGCTATTCCAAGAAATTATCTCAAAAGCCAGATCATGCCAGGAGCAGCAGCAAGGAGGCCTGGAGTTAGAATGAACAGCTGCAGCTGCACAGGATCTGCACTTCAGATGTACTTCTGTACTAACTTCAGTGACATCACTTTTTCTAAAATAGCTTTGAATCTTACTTTGTTTTAGTTATATACAACAGTCTGTAGATTGGAATTCCCAACTTTTTACCTGCATTTGGTATTCCAGAACAGGTATTTCTTCACCATCAGCTGGCCCAAACTGATGGCGAGTTGCTGAGAAGCGAATGGCGATAGTTAAGGCGAGCTTCAAATTGGTCACGGACATTGCTGTAATCTGAACTCTGCCAGGGGACAAGGACCCAAGTGAAGCACTAAAACGATCTTTCACATCCTGAGGGAGGAAAAGGCACAGAGCGAATGGTGAGGTTAACGTTTCATTTACCTATCCTGTAAAGATGCAACTCTGGTAGCGTGATCACAAAAGTCTGGAGGCTTGGCTAATTTTATTTCTTTAGATATTCAGTTAAGGTATCCAGGCAGGATCCAGAGAAACTACTCTGCACCAGTGGGGCAGTTTGAAAAGCAAGAAATAAGCAAAATCAATAAGGCGAGTTGTGACATCTCTAAAAGGCAATTAAAAACCTGGCATTTTTGATTATGGAACCATTCAAACAAAAGGGAAAACACTGTGAGTAAACAGTTGCCTCCTCAAGAGCTTACAGAATTTCTGTGAAGATCCTGATGCTATTTAAAAGACAGATATTTGCGACTGAGCTAGTAACTGTAGACTCTCTGTAGTAAGCAGGGAAAACAGGAAAGGATAGCTTTGAATACTCATATAGGCATGACGTACATATTATTATCTATAGTATAATATCTATAGTATGTCATCGTCTAATGTCAATAGCTATATTTAAGTCAAGACCCCTAGCACTTCCCAACCCACAAGGCCCATGCCCTATCTCTGTAATCTACTTGTATCTTTCTATACTTAGTAAACTATATTAAAGAAATACAAATCTTAATTCCTACTTTGTAAGAGCTCGAGTATTTCCCTTCAGGTGTGACATCTCCAGCTACATTCAGTATGTTTTCTTTAGGTATCCTGACACAATGGAACACAGCAAATCTGTTCAAACAAATACACAAGCAATGTAAAGTTTATCTTGACAGTTTTTAGTGTCTATATTACAGAAAAAAAATCAAACAAACAAAAAAAATTGCACACGGAGTCAGATTTATCAGCGAACTGAAAATAGCACCCCTAAACCACATAGGTAATTTGAAGAGAGCATGTGTGGGAGAATAAAACCTTCGGACACAGACCAGTAGCCGAAATACAAGCAGGAAAATATTTTCCTATCACTTTTAACTTCAGTTTCTTGCTCAAAAATAAGTATGGTGATTAAAAATCACCACAAAGTCCTTATTAACTCTAGGGGGCCATTTCCAAAGCTTTATCTGTAAAGAAATAAAATATTCATGAAAGGAAGATCAATGTATTCTCTTTGAGGGGAAGGACAGTTTTCTGGGTAAAATTACCTTCTGGACACATGATAAAATCAAATAGACTCAAACACTCACCTACAGCTCAGAAATGTCAACTGAATGCTCGGTTTGTATGAGGTAGGTTTTTTACTTGATGGTTCAGTTATCTAAAAGTTTGGAAAGAAGAACTACTAAAACTTCCTTTTCCTGATGGACTATTGTGATTACAAATTATTCACTACCCCGGAGCCTTGCTCAGGCCAGTCTGGAGACTGTAAATGCTTTGAGACCAGATATTATGCATTTTTTATAATTCTAAAATATAGATCTGTGAGGCTATTTCATTTTGGCATAATACAGAAAGGAACACAGCTAGATTAGCACACTAACAGGGAACTGAAAGGAGTATTCTCCTTTGCTTAAACTCAAACTAGGACTTCTGTTCTCTATAATGTACTATGTTAAAAAGGAATGACACACGATTTTTTCTAAATTGTGGCATGCTAGCAGTAATAAAGAAGGAACCTATTATAATAGGAAAAAATGTCTTGAGTATTCACACTAGTCAGGAAGAAAGTGTATAAACTGTTTCACCCAATTGGGCAATACAACTTGGCACAATACCAGTAATATCAGCTCTGCTCATGAATATCTCAGTATCTAATAGCTTTTGAAAGCTGCATTTGTAATCAAAGCAAATTCCTTTTGTCTGCCAATACTGGCTGATCTATTTAATAATGCTCATGAGAGCCAGGTCTTTCACATTAATAAATTACATAAGGGTTGCATTGCTACATGTGCTTTAAAATTACAAGTTGTTTCCAAGGAAACATATCTGCATACTGACTTTATTCAGCCTTAGAGATACAGAGTGTTTTCAGCCTTAGCCACAGAGAGAAGCATGCTATCCCAACCAGAAACCAGCTGCCTCCTAGCCTTATTCATGCTAAGAAGTGCTTTACTGAGAGCAGTATCAGTGAGGCAACACTGCTTGGTGGCAGAAGCAAATCCAGATTTTCCAAAAATCTGACAACCATCCTTCTTAATATTTTTTTCAGATTATCTACAATTAAAAAACAACAACAACAAAAACCTCAATAAAGATCTTCTGGTTAAATGCACTTTCCTTGCTCCCTAGATCTCAAATAAAACCCATCACAACTAAAAATACACATCAACACCAAAATTTTAAGCAACAGTGTTCATGTTACATAGAATAAGGCAAGCAGATACGAATATGGTCACACAAGTGGTGAGGCAGATGCTAACTATAGATGACTGCTTGCTTGAGATGGTAACTGCCAGTTAGAGCATGTTGAAAGCTAACCACGGCCTATTTCTTGTAAGTCATTGGGACAAACAAGAATTTTAAGGCATTTGAGGGATGAAAATAAGGCAGTTTCACAGATGTTTGTAAAGCATCCCTCCCAAGCAGAAGAGGACATATTGTAACCATGACAATGAAGATGACTGCAAATCGTCCTTTTTGTGTTTTACATTTAGAATATTAAAATCTACTAATATTAGATATGCTGTAGGTATCTGCCAAACAAAAATTAGTTTAAATAAAGTACACTGAGACAGTTTTGGGGAGTTTAGATTTTTTTCTATCATGTTGTCCACTACAGATGCATAATTTCTCCCTTTTTCTGTGAGGTGCCCTCAAAATAAAGTCATATGAAAATGGTACAAACTAAGAAGCAAAAAAGTGAGACAGAATTAGCAGTTACAAATCCCTCAAAGTATTCTCAAGAGAAAAGAAATAAGATATATTGTCTATAAGCACTAGATGAAAATAAAAGCAGAAACTTTCAGAACTGGGATTTAGATGACTGTGATATGACTGCCAACTCCTGTCAGGTTTTTACTCCAAGAACTTTTATGCTATTTGAAATCTTACTTTGTAATCATTAGACATACTAGCCAATTGAACTTGATATCGGAACATATTAAAAATAAATAATAAGGTTTAATGAAGTCAAATATCACGTTTCTAAAGTTTATTAACCTAGAAAACATAACAAGTAGACATGGACCACATCTGTCAGCGCATTTAGTAGAAAATGCCCTTAAAGAAATGAAGAAAAGTAGAAATATCTCACAATAATGAAACTGTGCAGACTGTCATGGGGATATCATGTACCAGCAAGTCTGGAAAATAGCTAAATTGCATGTGGTGATGACATGACCATGGGTCTGAAAACTCCACTGCCTCTTCTACATAGCAATTAGTGTGACCGAGATAAAAATCTTTCTGCATTTGGATAAAGAGCTGTCACTTTAACTATATACCACATGATTCTACTGTGTTGGCCTCCAGCTGTGTGATTTTGGTCATGATAAATTCATAGGACCATAAATTTCAAGGTCAGAAGAAACTACCAGACCATCTAATCCGAGAATCTGTAGGAAATGGTAGGTACTCCATGGTTGGATTTGTAAAGCAAACTGCCCCAAATCATTCTGTCTTGATCTGCAAATTGTACTTGGTCAAGAGACCTAGCACTTAACTGCTGGCTTTGGTAAAAATCATAGTTAAAAATGGACAAGAAAACAACATGCCTCCTTTTTGGCTGTGGTTCCACAATGTTTTCTCTTTCTGTAAATATGAACCCTCTGCTTTTTAAATTTCTGTCACTTACAACCCTTCATCAGTTAGTGTGCGTGGATACATGAATACATGTACAGCCCTATCTCATGGTGGACAAAGTCACACAGAATAACCCCAATATCCTGGCAACAAGTACATGATACTCTACTTTTATTAATGCCTAGTACATTATATCTTACATATAATGTACAAAATATCTATCATCTAGCAAATAGGTTAAAAACAAAATGTGTTAGACACATTTCTACTGAGATTAGGTGAGCAGAGCGAAGTCGTGTTCTAAAAGCAGCATTCTTGTTAGGGTTCTTTGGCCAGCAGTTTAGGGAACATTTCAAGTAAAGTTAATCTTATTGACTTTAAATCACGCAATAATAATTCATCTGCTGTGCAGTAATGTTGATAAAAAAAAAGAGCAGCTGGAAAAGCTACAAGCTCCTTTTGCCAATACTAAATTAATAGGCTGTTACCTATGGTACCAAGAGCTGAAGCATGCTTTGGTGAACTGCAAACCCACTAAAATGCCTTTCCTGCCAGCTTCTGTTATTGACTATGTTAGAGATGGTGCAGTGACAGTTCCTTTAATCCTTCTAGCCAGAAAGAGAAAGCAGGTGAATGCTATTGGAAGACTGGGAATCAAGTGATCTCATGGCTCTTTATGGGATGCAGTAGACCTCGGGAAGAATAATGCTTAAGAAGTTTGCTGAAAATATTGTAGAGGAAAATAGCCACATGTTCCAGATTGAAAACTCACAGAAAAGTTAAGAGTTGAGAAGAGCTACTGAGCAGCTAGTTAAAAAAAAAAAACTACGTAAGGCAGTAATTTAGACCTAGTTTTTGTGGGAAAGGCACTAAAGAATTTTGCTCTGTAACAGCAATGTTCAAAAGCTGCGACAAAACCACGACCTGCTTTACGGGTCTCCTAATTCTATCTTAATGGACTTCATGGGAACGCAAAGACCCTCTCCCCCTAAATTCTTAAAACCTACATGCCAGTCATGCGATGGTTTCTGGCTGTGCCAGTGCCTGCAACTGTTCAGAGCTGACAGAGCTCTGCGAAGGAAAAGGATGTTTGAAGCTCATTGCAAATGTGAGGCCTTATTTCTGTGAGCAATAAAACCAGTGCATGACCACATATGAATTCACCTTTCTTCTCCCCATTAGCGCTGGTCAGCGTGAACAGCACTGCAATGATCTGGCCAGTTTAGAATAACTTGTGACACAAATGATACAGGAGTGAGGCAGTGCTCTTTGGCAATGCGGTTGTGCCTGGTCATATGCACAGAGGGGTGTATTTGTGCAGTGTTTCACCTTGGCAATAACAGCCAAGTGTTGGAAGGCGTAACAGCAAAAACACCAACGATTCCCCGCAAAATCACCACTTAGATATAAATTGCAAATAAACAGGATATGTCTTGCAAAATATTTGGCTTAACCATGCAAGCAACACTATTTACGTGGACTGATAGCAATAGATATATGTATGTTCTGGCAAGAGTATTTGAACATCTCTTTATTTTATGCTTGCTTCATGACCATTGCTCTTTATGCAATTGTGTTTAACTATGGTCAGAGGCTGCAGTTTAAAGAATTCTTGAGCAAGTACAAACCTGTTCATTTGAGAAGCAAGACTGATTTCTACACTTGTTTTCTTATTTCCATCCCTGTACTGTGTCTTTCTCTGACCTGGCACAGCCTTTTCCATGGCCTTGCAGTGAACCATACTTGATAAATGATCTGGCTGAAAACAGCCAAGTTTTATGGGTTTTGGTTTTAATTTTTTTTTTTTTTTTGCTTAGTTTTCAGACAGTTCTAGTTCCCCAGTGCAGCCCACTACACAGCTACACAAATGTTTGTCCCAGCACACGGAAAAAGACAGTATGTAAAAACAACCAACTATGCAACTGCGCATGGGATTTGATCTTTGCTGTAAAATTGTGCTCCAAGACAATCTATCTGAGCTCCAGTCTTCCCAGGGAAATAACTTGAGCCACTGGAAAATCTACGTAAGAGTTAAGAGTATAAATAAAGTGGGAGACAAAACCCTTTCAAAGGACTAGAGTCTAATTTGTTCTACACTTAAACTGATTAGCAGAGTCCTAATTTATTATGGACACTCTGGCATACTGAAATATTAACAACCAAACACCGAATAATACCTTAAAATAATCTACAGAGAATTGGCGATATATACTATTTTTGCAAATATGCATGGAATTGTGCTGAGGACTTTCACACCCTGCAATCTTTCCACCACCACTTACAGCTTTGCTGTCCTGCATACCCTCCTCTACCCATTTCCTCTTGGTTATTTTGTTTTGTTTTCAGTATCTAGAATACTGAATCTGGCTTCAGTTATTTTACTAGAGAAAGTACTGAATGTCTTAGCACATGTCATATGTATGGAGAGATCACACATGTTAAGTGAATATGAAAGGTCCTTAAACAGTTATGAAAAAGCTTCAGTTTTCCAAAGTCCATTACTGTAATTAAATACAGTCCTTCCCCATGCAGAAAGACCCTTTTCTCTCCCACAAACAAGACAGCTAAAATTATCAGCCTTATTTTTGTCAGTGATGACAAAATTTCACTAGTTTCATGATAGTTTCATCTATACAAGAAAATCACCATTATCAGCAGATGCATCTGACCAGCGCAGAGTACGTTTTGCAAAGGCAGGCATGTTAAACACCACTTCGGAAACACTATTTTCCTACTCTTCAAACTCTTTTCTGCAAAGACTCAGGTGGATATCTCATTTCTCTATCTTCTTTCTATTTCTGGAGTGCAGAAAGCAACGGTTTGCCACTAGTTCCAACCAGGCATGAACTGGAGTCACTACTGATTCAGGGGCAAGCACTTCCTGATGCACATTGCAGAAATAGGTTATTTTGCTAATGTTGTTATGTCAACCAGGGTAGACAGGTGATTGTTTAAAACTCAAAGGAATAAAGAGAAATTTACCTCAGCACCTCTCCAAGCTTTTGTCTTTTGTCCCTGTCCTCTTATATCTGCTGTATATATTACTGAAAAGTCTCCAGATCTCAAATACCATTCTTTTTTTTGGCAGTTCTTCTTTCCCCTGCAACTCCTTCCATTTTTGGAGTTCAGGGAACAGCACATTTCAAAAAATCCCCAACCACTAGCAACAGGTGGTCATTTTTATATCACAAAGTTTAAGACTGAAGCACTGGCATCCTCTGGTGGTAGTCTGCTTTTTTTTTTTTTTTTTTTCTTTTTGGTAACAAAACACAAGAGCAGTTTAAGCCCCAGTCTAAGAGTTTTGCTTTTATTATTATACAAAACGTGTGTGAATGGTATAGAGAAAAGAAAATGTTTTAAAATAATTTCAAGTGACTTTGTCTTTTTGTTTTAATGGGTAGTTGAATCTGGGAAGACTTGTAAAAACCAAGTAATTTTAGGAGATCCCAGTTACAAAGTTACAAGAATTATTCGGAAAGACAGATTTTCAAGGAGCACACAAGTCAAATGGATTTACACTGCTTCTGGATATTTTTTCCTCCTACAGAAAACTTTACATTCTGCACTAGCAAGAAACTACCATTCAGTCTAACAACCCATAAGATTAATAAGTTTTTTTTTTAAAAAAAGGAGGGGCTACAATCATCTGCTCTGCTCTCTTACATGGCACAAATCAGTTGTATTTTCCTAGGAATCTTTGGAATTTTTCCCCCCTACTCTACAAATGTGTTCAGGAACTTACCTGTGTGTACCCCTTTGTACCCCCTAAGTACAGCTGTGTGTAGCCCTTTACAGAAAAAGCCTTAGCAAAAGCTTCTTCAAGCACAAAACTCAAGATCTCTATCAGCTTCCCTACCCTGTGATATCCATTCTGACCATTTGTCCCAAGTGTGACTTTGTGGAAGTATATTTGATTTACATAAGTATGTACACAATAGTTAAATCAGACCACATACCTTCAGAAAACTAGCCAAGCTTGCAGTAGAAACTAACACTTTCAGTCACAGCATAACAGGATGTTTCCTCATGCCCACACAACAGGCTTCTATGGTGCACAGCAGCTACAGGCTGTGCTTTCTCCAGGCTATGCTGGTGTATAAACTTACTAGCCCAATTAGGAGGCAACATCTGGATGAGGCAGTTTCTGAAGTTCCAGGATGAAGCCTCTCCCTGTTAATTTTGGCATTTCAGACATCACGCAGCCAACAGTCCATGTCAAACAGAGGGTGCACAGCTTGTTTGCTCCTCAGACGAGTGCAGGGCTATGAAATAACTACCTCTCCAGTTCCATCCCCGGCTTCATGTACATCTCAAAAGCAAACGTGTACGAATCCTGACGTTTCTGACAGACCAGTGTGAGCAGGAAGGTTGCAAAGGGAAAATTAACTCTTGTGGACAGTGTTGGCACTTAGTCTCAAACCTCTTCAAAGAAAAGAGTTGAGGGAGATCTGGCAATAACCTCCCACAGTTTTCATAATGAAGCATGTCTTTTGGTATCATGGGGCATGCTTGTGTGATTCTGGTATTAATCTGTTCATGCTCACTTAGATTTAAGCTTTTTAGTGCAGGGCATGTTCTATACACTTAGAGATCTAAATGCATGACTGGGACTCCCTAGAAACACCTATGCAGGAAATAATGGCAATAGATTTTCAAAAGACATACACAAACTAAACAGAAAGATTAGAATATTGTATGATACCATTCTAATCTTTCTGTCTATGTATTCTGTCTACAAGATATCTATGTCTATGATATCTTGACTAAGATACAGAATTTCTTTTAACAGTTATTGTTATCTCTTTTTTGCAATAAACTAACATTCTCGATGCACTACGAGTCATCACCCCTATTTTAAGAAATGATATATTTTTTCATTAGATCAGCAAGGGAGAAATGGATTGTAAAATCCTGTCCACATTAGAGATGTGAAAAGCACAAAGTAATCTTATATCCATACTCTTACATGGATATATAGATATGCTTTAGATGAACACAAGTATACAAACTGTACAGCAAATATGGCATGCTGTTTTCCTTCTTCATGGTGTGCTTAAGACTACGCTGAAAATTAATAATAAGGTGCAGAATTTGTTCATTCCTAGTTAATACGAAGCAGAATTACACTGATATTGTTCATTCAGGCCCAGGCTATGGTGCCATCTGGTGGCCAGCAGTTCACAGTGTAGCTGCAGAGAAAAAACAAAATTCCAATTCTTTCAGATATCTACAAAACAAACAAACAAAAAAAACAAGTACTGTGTGCAATATGATTTATGTCTGTCTTTATGTAGATATGTAGTCACATTGCTGTAACTCCTCCCTGTTAGTTGCTTTTGGATAGTGAAGCAGTGCCAAGAATTTTTTTTTTTTTGAAATAACAGCAAATTAAAACAACTAGTAAACACCTCAGAAGTACAGAAATGACACAAGAAGACGTCTGCACCACTACTGTGTCATACAGTCTGGCATGTTCCTTTACTCAAATGGATTGACTTACCCACTATCCAATCCATTCTGCCCAATTTTCTTTCCTATGTCACCTACCATCACACCTGGCATTGGTAGGAGAGTTTTTGTATCTCGAATCTGCATAGAAATGGAACAGAAGAGTGTTTCAGTTGTGAGACATTTCTTGGTTGGACTTTTCACATAGTGAAAATACTCCCGATTTATATTATGTTATTAGCACTAAAGAAAGTTTCTCCTGTTTCTCCAAGCACATAATCCTTGTACTGATACTTGTACTCTTAGGACATAAATCCCACAATGAAAAAGACCTAGGTAAGTTCACAGAAGTTACACCAGTATGTTAAAATATGCCTAAGCAAATTATTTCCCTCACCAAATTAGCTTTAAACCCTTTCTCTAATCTACACAGACATTATAGAAATCAACAGAACTTTTACGATTTTGCTTTTTTCCTGACTTCATAAATAGGATTCATAAATCCTATTCTATCAACAACCAGTTTATTTAACTGTTCACAACTTTCCTAATCCATTGGTATGTTTTCTAATGCCTTTGAGCTTAACATGGATCTCAGGGGTAGAAACTTTGTTTCATGGAGATAATCTTGCAGGATGGACAGATATAATTCACCTTAAGCCCCATCTAAGACTTTTGTGACTTCATATAGATACATTATATGCTGTGTGATAATCTGCAGGCTTTTCAGTTCTTTTGCATTTTCCAGTTACAAAAAACTGGCATTATAAAACTGGCTATTAATTATGAAAAAACAAACAAACAAAAAAAACCCACAGTGAACATTTAAAACTAATATGCTTGTTACAATTGAAATAAATATTGATAACCAAAGAATCTGCTGGTCAAACATGAATTAACAGCATAACAAAAACTTGAATTTGAACCCTGCTTCCCTTCCCCCCAAATTAGTAATATTCCTGTCCAACCTGTACAATAAAGGAATGCAATCCATGGCACTGTCCATCAGGAGTATAGAGCTGGGCATACACAACTGCATGAGTGGCATTTTTCCCCATATTACCAACCCAGAACTTTGCAGCTTCGAAATCAGGAGTGTTGATGATAAATTCCTGTAACCACAAAAAATAAGTGAAAAAAGTTATATAAATCATTAAAAAATGCATTTACATTAATTTTAACACATTTACTTTAATTATGTTCGTGAGCATGGTGATGTTTTGAAAATGGCCATTAATTGCCAAGATCTCACTCTATTCTTAACTTCAACAGTATGAGATGTCTCTGTGTTGTATTCAACTTTGGAGAGAATGCATTTATCTAGGGCAAATTTAAAGAAGATCATGTTGGGCTGAAACCTTTACAGGGACCACCTCCTTCTTGGGCAGTTTTCTATGGAAAGGAACCCCAGGTGAGCATGTGAAAGCCAGCATACTTCCCAGTTTGGACAACTGAGGAACCATTGATGGGGGGGTGCTGAAGAATGCATGTAGCCTAACATTTAGACACAGCTTCAAAATTCAAATTTTAAAATTCTATGTAGTATATTTTTATGGATGTAAAAGAGATCTAAACTCACAGCTTCACGATCTTATAAAAGATACAGACATTTCAGTTTCTTTTACTGCAGTGCACTCTTCACCAGTATAAACCTTCATTTATTTTAATGGAATTTTGTACGCTGTCAGACTTGTAAGGGCTTTTTCAGGACAGGGATCTGATTATCCATAGTGATTTAGTGACCTTTTAATTGCCTGTATGTCAAAAAACACGGACTGGAATGTTGACCTACCAAAGGATACACAATATTTATGTTTAAAATCTATGATTCATGATTTTCATTCTTTTGAAGTCAATAAATGATGTACAGCTTATTTGTTGCTAATAACAGCACTCGCTTCTGTACCTCAGGCTGCCAAAAAGGCTAAAGTCTTTGGGGTAAGATGATAAGCATGCCTTTTTGGGACATTAAACAATGAGCTTTTATCATTCCACTTCTCTTTTTTTTTTTTTGATTGAAAATGGAATCACTATGAATTCATCTCTTCTTCTTCTTTTTAAGGTATTAGTTAATCAATTAGTGAGTACTAAACTCATTGATTTGCATTAGTCATAAATAATACCACAGAACACTTTCTACTGTTTTGAAAACACCGGAAAGTTGTGCAGAAACATGCTTAACTGCTGAAATTCCTAAACTTACCCCTAGATTCTCTCTGCAGGAACCAATCTCTTTCTCTTAGAAATACATGAAAGGAAAAAAGGTCTGCCTCTGAACTGAGGCAACCACAGCATGTGAAGGGGGATGTGCTTCTCTGTTTTGTTTTTTCTGAACTAGGACTTTACAAATACACTCTTCTCTGCAATATATTGATATATTTTTATTTGGAATTAAACTTCATTAATTCTTACTAGTCTAAGAACTTCATGAATCATTCTGCCTTGATAATAAATAATAGAGCTTAACAGTGCAAACATTATTCCTGTGTATTATGGGCTAACCTGAGTGCTGCTGTCAAATGTGGCAGTAGTTCGTATGCCTTTTGTATTAGTCCCATGGCTGAGTTCAGTAAGAGCAAAACATCCAAAAATCTAAATAAGGAGACATAAGGTACAAGTCAAGTCTAGTTTAACATGGCAGTTAAAAGCAGATTTTCAAATGACTGACAATCCAGCCGTTGGATAGTGACTAGCAGTTCTACGAAAGCAATCAGAGCTAACCCTAAGGTTAAGGTTGCAAACGCATAACCCCCAAGCTTCTGCCTACACTGAGGGTCATTAACAGAATTCATCCTGATTTTAACACGTGGTATCCAGTCCAGGGCTACATATCACTATATTGCTGTCTCTTTGCTGAGACATAAGCACAGAATTTAGGGGAGAAAGTTAAAGGACGGTAAGAAGTTGACAACAAGAACATAAAGTACCAAAACAAGCAGGAAGCAACGGTAAGAAGTTGACAACAAGAACATAAAAATTGAGCAAGAGTACCAAAACAAGCAGGAAGCGCAGGAGAACGCGAGAGCCCTCAGAACATGTATCTATCTTACAATATCAAAGAGGTTGACACCAAAGAGTGAACTCTGACCACATGGCCAATGGCATAGATAAGAGAAACTATTTAGGATTGGCTGTCTCTAGATCAGATTGACCGTAGTTACTAAGTCAAGGGCTTTGTCCTCTGGACTCTACCCTGTGGCCATAAGATCCACATAGCATTTCAGTCCATAGCATCAAAATGGTATTTTTATAGCATCATGCACAGTTGCAAGTGTGGGAGTATCCAAAAATGCAAAACCTGCCAGCTTATTTAAAGGACCATACAAACGAAACTGGGGCAGCCTAATCTACACTAGCTTTTGGGAGAAGTCCTTAGAATGAACTTGGAACGAATATCCCCAAACTTTTTCTGCATGTTGCCTTGGACAGCTTAAAAAGAGCACTAGGAAGTGGTGTAACAATTAGCAGTGAGCTCAGTACTTGAATCTGCTCCTTGGTCGTCTTCTGTTTTGCTATTTTTAAGTACCAAGGTACCTAAAGACATCAGAAATGACACAAAAGTGCAGCTACTGAAGTAATTCTGACAAGATCCAATTCTCTTGAGTTATCAGAAAAAATTACCTCCATGTTATAAACTTTTTTCACAAAGTCAGCAAACGTCCCAGAAGCACTCAAAATTGCACCTGCAAATACCTGTAAAAACAGAGAATTATGAATGAAATCCATGACCACATGTTGGAAACCACAGACTGAACAGTGAACTACTACTTAGACCATACCTTGAAGACCTAAGTCAAGATTTCACCTTGTCATAACCCTTACACAGAGGTTTGAATGCTCTCAGAGGAGGAAAAACACTCATCAAAGAGACCAAAGATTAAATGGCCCATTAATGTGGTACTTCCATGACACGATCAAACTTTTTATAGTTCTGTTCAAAATCTTCACTGTAAGCCCTTCCAAATTGCAAGCTTACTTCTCACTTGAACTTATGGATGCCATTTGAGCCGAGAAAAAGCTTTAAGAGGGTTTTTGTCTCACTGTAAATGAACCAAGACCAGGAAAGCTGCTTGAAGAGCAGAGAGCAGCAACTATTACTTGATGTTAAGTATTATTGCTGGAAGACTCGGCTGTGGACAACTAATAAGTACAACCGCATCTCACTGATTTTCATGAGAATCTTTTTCTAGGTTTTAGTTTCTTCTGAATACTCCCTGTATTGAGGCAAAATTTAAATGATATTTGGTGTTGTAACAAAGACAAAAACACCAAGTGAAATACATATAGTTGGAGTTCGTTTGGCTGCTACTGCCACAAAGAGAATGCAGAGGAGGGGACAAAAGAAAGTGTAGATGCTACTACAGGGGTCAAAATATCTTTCTGTGGCTCTGCTAACACTGCTTCAGCTTTCCTTGCCAGGAGTCATTCCAATGGAGACAGGATTATGTCCTGTCTAACAAAGAGCATCGAATGTCATCTCACAGCTCTCCATTTTTTTTCCAATAGTCAGCTCAATTTGATTCTTAAAAACAAAGAAATAGACTATGCAAAGATCTTGCTTTAATAAAGTAGGCAAAAAGCGACAGGATTATGGTATCATGAGATCTTTACATTTAAATAGACATCAGTATACATTTTTGAACTGTACTTACACTGCTATGTAAAAA
Organism: Tinamus guttatus; assembly: GCF_000705375.1. Next base: position 274,862 of record NW_010584060.1, on the reverse strand, counting down.
ATACTGGAGACATGCAGACCAATCATACATCCCTAAAAAACTAGTCATATGAAAAATTCTTATAGGGTTCTCTTTGATCTCTTGTGGAGTAAGAAACTCATACTCAAAGATCCTTTTACAGCGCAGGAATGTCAGCTCCTGATATTTCTCACGGCTCAAATCTTCTCCAGGATGATGTGCAAAGAAAGGATCATTTTCTAAAGCAGAGAAGATTCTATTCTTCAGGGAGAAAAAAAAAAGTGAGATGAGAAAGTCTGTCGAAGGACATGAACAAACGAGTTAAAAGACTTCTAGTACAACTCTAGGTCTCAAACTACAACAGTTTGATAGAATAGGCAACTTTATAGACAAAACCCAAACTCCCCAAAATTTAAAAATACATGAAAACAGTTCATCATTAAATATTATAATTCGTGCAGCTCAGTTTTACAAAAGCTTGTTAGTCATGAAGTAGTGTATGACTGATGCACTTTGAATATAAGACAGCAGTATGATACAACTTACTTTTTACAGTTGTCTCATTATTTCACTGTGAAACAGTTGGCAGGATTCTGAAGAGAAATGGCCCTCAATTTGAGCACAAAAATAAATCTCCAGGGATTACATTCAGTTAGAAACATGCTATAACGCTAACGGCATTAGGCTACCATCACTGCTCTGCTCCCAGACAAAATTAGAATTGTGCTGCAGTTAACCCAACTGCTGCATGTGGATGTTCAATTTGTGGATGTTCATCTTTTAACATTCTACTTTGGATTTTTTCCTTACAACATGATACAGCTTTTCTCCATCAACTCTCTGTGTCTTGGAGATATCCATGCCTCCTTCATTGTTTGTCATGTAATTAAGAAAACAAAAATATAGTATATTAGGCAAAATTTTAAAAAAGATTTTTCAAGTCCTCTTCTCTCGGAAGAAAATGTCACAATATGAGAGAAGGAAAATACAAGATTCTATGTGCTTTTTTTTTTGGGGGGGAAAGTTAAGGTCATTTCATCCCTCTCTATGTACAGTAATATCTGCTCATTCAAACACAGGGCATTTTCCTATATGTGCCTGGCAGTTTTGATTTCTGTAATCCACCTTTTATGATTTTCATAGCTACAGTGAGGTTTCACGATTAGCTTAAACACAGGCACATCTATATCACCACCAAAAAGGGCAGTTCTACCTCGTCCTGCATCCTCCAGGTTATACATCCCCACAAACTCTCTTCCGCTCAAATTTCTCCTTTTCTTTTACTGCAGGGTTAGCTGTCAGCCATGCAAGCAAATCTGTGCAACTGAAATGCCACAAAGGCACTAGCTGCCAGCACAGATAGCCGAACTTAAGACGGGTCAAAGAAATACTGCTTTTGCAAGGGGAATGAGCTTAGAACAGCTTAAGTGAATTGTAAGAGTATGACTTAATGCCAGCCCTATAGAAATATGGTACAATATTGTTCTTTCCATAGAACTCTACTTTTCAATGAAGTTCTGTAATGTAGCACATGTAGTTTTCCCCACTACCCATGATAAGCAATGAAATAAGCTCCACTAGGTAGCAAAGTAGATTGCTTCCTCTGAACCACACACACTCATTTTTATCCAAAATTGTGTAGTTCTATATACATAGTTCTATGCCAAATTAAAATAGGCTTACAATTTTTGCAACGCCTACCTTGAGTTGGATGATATCTTCCCCATCTAAAAACACTGCCATTTCCTTCCAGTTGAAGGAAGCTTTCTTACGATATCTGCAAAGTGCTCCTTTAGGGAAATCTGGTAGTAAAGCATCCCATGAACTTCGGCTGCCAGCTGCTTCTTTCAGACCCACAGTGGATGCCATCTCTGGGTTAAACAGCGCTGCACCCAACAGAAACAAATATATCATGAACTAAAGCACTGCAGAGGACTATTTTTTTCACATAGTTTTACAAGAGAATAATAAAAAAAGAATTTAAGAGGGCTGTTAAGTAAATCCACACAGGCTTGTTCAAATGTATGAGTTCAGTAGGACAGAATCAATTAAAAACTTAACATTTTTGTAATTTAATTAGATCGGTAAATGCTAAGACAGAAATGCCTTTGATCAAAAAATGAAAGATATAGCCTTGCTAAAATGCGATCTAACACTTTTTAAATAAGAAAATAAGAAATAGGTGCCATCAATTAATATTTCATATAAAGAAAAGGAAGGTAAGATAAAAGATCAGAGGAAGAAAGTAACAACATAGGTAAATAATGAATTCGCCTCAATTCTACCTGAAGTACAGAACAATAAAATACCAAAGCACCCAAACATGCACACATGCACACAAAAAATCACTGTAATGCAGAGGATGCCTCCACATTACTGGTAAAGTTTTAAAGGATTTTTAACTAAAAGACAGGTTGCTTGTATGTCAAGGTTTGTTTTTTTCCATATAGCCCACGTGCTATGAATAGCTAACCCAAGTCAGAAGACTTTAGAGAAACAGCAAGAGCTTGGACCCTATTTCCACTGGTTGAATAGCTGAATGAGTTACTAGGTAATACATGTGCTTGTACATCCACCTGAAAAAAGCAAACTGTTGTGTAATTTTGCAAATTTGCATGAACTCACTTTGCCCGAATGAGAAAAGGCAAGTCATTAGGCACTCTGGCTTTCTAATCAGTGAAATTCTTTGTTAAAGAATTGAGTCACACATCCACAATGCCCTTTCCATTGATGCTGGTGATTTGTTTTGCTTTCCAAACTACGTTACATGATCTACTTTGCCACGTAAGCTAAAGTTATCATGACTTCACAAAACTGCAGCACTGGGTTAAGTACAAAAACTGCACTTCCTGCTATCTAAGTCTGCTTGCCAAAAATATGGTAACGCTCTACAAAAACAAATTATGCCTTTGCAAGTTTTAATAGTCTTTGTCATTACTTTCTTGAATGGCTTCAACATTAAATGATGCATTTTAATGTTTTTAAAGAGGGACGTTAGAAAAATGTATTTCTTTTCTTCTTTAGTCCACCTAATTCCTTATTTGAATTTCATACAGAACAGTCTCAAGATAATGAAATTTCTTCTTCTTTGACATATTTTTCAAAGGTCTGTAAAATAATTTATAGATATATGACAATACTGCATATAATTGGGAAACACTTTTGGATCAGTGTAGGAATTGTACAGTTGATTTTTTCATGTGATAGGCTTCTATATATTAATTTTAAATGATATTTCATCATTTTATCTATAAAGACGTATTGCATAAATCCCATTCTCTGAAACAAATAACTTTTATTACATTCATTATTATTTTCTCAGGAAAAAACTTACTGTTTTGCAGCTGGAACTCTTCCTTAATTCTGCAAAAGATAGTGGACAACTTCTGTGTACTATCTCTGTGTATCAAGTTTAAATCAACTCCAGACTTTCTGTAATGATTAACCTTTCTGATTACTGAAATGGGAATACTCTCGAATAAGGAAGATATTTCTATTGTGGCATTCAAAAGGCAGCTGTGACAGAATCTTGCTACTGCAGCTATCAATACCATAACTAGATCCGTGAAATTCTGCAGAGATCTCCAGAAATGTGTGTACTAACATACACTGCTAGTATTAATTTTCCACAGAAGCTATTTAAAAAGTGCTAATCAAACAAGTAAACGCTCTTTATCAGGCAAGAGGGTATATTTACATCCTAGAAGCATGGATATAGCATTTGGTGTGTAAAGAAACCAATGCAGGAAAAGGACAGTCTTTGATATTTCGCTGCTTCTTGTAGCATCATCCTGCCTCTTGTGTAGTAGTTAGGGCCGTTTTGCCCATGTTGCAACCTGTCTGCTGCACTTTAGCCACTGGAGGGGAATAAGAGTCGAGATAGGATGCAATAAATCTTCTTTCTCCAATAGTGGCTTCTTCTGCACTGCAGAAGCAGATCCCTAGAGTAACTCCTCGTAATTTACTGAACAAAATGAGATGTTTAACACTGAAGTGAATAGAGCCATGGAAAAATTCATTAAATAAGGCTATTTATACTGGTGGATTGACACCAGTTGTTAGACCAGACACTAATAGTTCCTTATGTGAACAGAACAGGTGCACTATGAAATTATGCTATAAGGAATCTTTGACTTGACTAGCAAACAGCCCCGATGGTTATTTGGGGGAATGGAAAATCAGGGAAGCAGGAAGGATGGAGGGGATGACTGGGCAACTGTGTGTGATGATACACTGGATATTGTGAAGAGTATACTGAAAATGTAAAGCAAATACCTTCATGGGCCAGCATGGAGTAAGTTGAAGCATTGATTTAAGCACCTAAGTACTAATTTAAGGCGATTAATCTTGTCCAGAACTAGGCTTGGCTCACACAGATCCACGTGCACATGTAAACTCCGTACTACCCTGGAATATCAACCCAAACCATGAGGAGTATGGCACAGAAATAGATGACTTTGCATACTGTAACTATTATCATCTCCGGCCCTGTCTGCTCTTTCATTGCGTTCCGAATCGTGGAACTAGAACGACAGCAACATGTCCCTGCTAGCACTGACTTGTCGAGAACAGGCGAACGGGACAAGCAGGAAGCCTTGTCTGCAGTGGAGGTGTAAGAGGTACAGCCTAAATCTGCAGAGATTAATCAAATAAACATACTGCAGGTCTGGCTTCAAGAATCAGAAAAATATTGGGCATTTCCTCTACACACAAGACATAGTTCTACAATTTGCATGCAGGAGCTTCTCTCAAGTGTCATCTTCCTATGACTCAAGGCTGGATTAAAGGCTTTTACACAAAATACTATCCTTATACTTAGCATATGTAACCACACTTAACCTTCCTTTTCACCTCTTTTTTTTTCCCTCACAGTGTTCCTTTAAATGTGTTAGAATGGCTTTTTTTGTTTATCCTCCTCCTAAGTATTTTTTCTAACCTCCTTTACTTCTGTGCAGCTGGCCTCAGACTCTGATATCAAGAGCAGCAAGGCCCCATTAAATCCGAAGACATTTTATTGCATTTCTATTGGTCATGACTTTCTTCCAACAAATTACAAGACTTCTCCAAACCAGCAAAATTTGGTTAGCAGCAGGTACAGCTCTTCTCGCTCTGGACAGAAGTGAAAAGTCCTGATTTCTGCTCCAACCTGCCCCAAAAGGTAACACCTCATGCCCCTGCTTACTACATAAGCAGGTGTTGAGTGTCCTCCACCACTACCTGCTCATATCACAGGCAGCAATTTGTGTCACATTATTCAGCTAGTTCTTTTTCCTCATCTTCATATAACTTTGCTCTTTTTCTTTCAACCTGAAATCCTCACTGGGGCCAGCTCCTCATCCTGTGTAACAAGGACATAGGAGAGTCGGGTTGGATGGCAGTACTGCCGCATGTGACTCCCTAAGCTGCCTGGGAAGGGGACAAAAGCCAACAGGAAAAAGCACCTTCCACCCTGAATAAGCAGACGTTGCTCTCCGACAGCCTGCCAACAGAGCTCCTAACTCCTGAGGACACGTGAGTTAGACAAGAGGCCAAGGCTTTTGACTCAGAACAGCAATATATTTTACAGGAAAATAGCTATTCAACACACACTTAATTTACATTGCAAATTAATGAGACTGCACAAAAGTGAAAACTTAAGCGGTCACAAAAAGGGCTCTCATACTTTCATTCCCTCCTTGTCTTCACAATGTTTTAATTTACTTCGGTCCCAAACAAACACCTTCAGAATTAATTAGGAAATCCCAATTACAACAGGAAATAAATAGTCTAATGTCTGCCCTAAGGAATATCTTTTAGTGTTACTTGCATCCTGGCAGACCTGAGATCCACTTCTTCCATGTTCTGCAAAACGGCATGACCTGGAATTTTAAATCTGCCTCTCGATGTGGCTGTAAAAAATATTTTTTTCCCTCTAACTCACAGGGAACTGCTGTGAAGGAGCTGCTCAAATAGGCCAGGTTTAGGTAGTAACTCAATGTCACAACCAGGCCCCATATGACTCAGTTCATGATACTGCCACGTCCAACCTTGGGCTCTCCAGGAAAAACACTGATGGTGACGACCCCCCGGAAAGCAAAATTAAAAAATAACGATGGGAGCAGCACCCTGCAAGCCACAGCCCGGCAGAGAGAGATGTAGGATCATGAGGGAATGAGAAACACGAGCATGGCCAAGCAAGTCACTAGTTTATTAATATAGCCGGGGTTCACTGAGGAACCCCGGAATTTGGGGCCGGGGCTCGTGTCGAGTAGGAGGAATAAAGAAAAAGCCCGAATTTGGTACAGACCGCGGCAATGCGGCATTACTGACTACAGCACACGCATTTACCCTGAGAGCCGCAGCGGAAGACGCGTCTCCTTGGGCCCCAGGAGCCAACAACGGGGCGGCCGCTGGCAGCAACGTCACAGGAAGCGCTCGTTTTGAGCCGGTTTCCAGAAAAACGCGTGTTTTCTCCCCCGCCGCGGCGTTGCCGTGGCCGCGCGGACCCCAGAC
>NW_010584060.1:208379-268066 GCF_000705375.1 Tinamus guttatus | reverse complement strand
GGGCGGGCAGCGGCGCCGCCGCCGCCAGGGAGCTCGTTGTGCAAGGTGAGGCGGCCCGGGCAAGCCCGGGCGCTGCGAGGAGCCGCCATGGCGAGGGGCAGCTGCAGGGCGCTCTCCTGAGAGCTGCGGGAGCCTTTCGAGGTCATGGTCACTGTGCCCAGACCCCTGGTGTTTGCCGTATTTGCAGTATTATATGGGAGCCCTTACCTAAACGCAAGGTCACTCCTCCTCAGGGTTATGAATTCCTGCTATAACTAACTAACTAACTAAATTTACTACTATAAATAAAAGGCAGGGCCACAGGCTGGGTTTTGTGCTGTGCTGAGGCTAGGAGCTCTAGCAGGAGAAGCTGGATGTTGCTTTGTTGTAATCAGGCGTTAGGTGCTGTGTTTGAACACCGTGAGTCTTCCAGGTATTGATCGTATCGTTTGGGTGCCTCTTAACGCTGCCCTGGTTGTGTATTAAAAGCCAAAGTGATGTGTCTACGCTTGTTAGATTGGAACGAGCTCCCCACGAGTCTGCTTTTACTAGGAAATGGGGAAAGTAGCAGTTTGGGGCTAGAAAATGCCTATGATAATGTCTGTATTAGATAGCTTTCGCTATATGGTCATATTTAAAGAATGTGGTTAGTTTTACTAATCGGGATATTAGGAATTCAGGAAAACATCATGCAGAAGAGCGTTAGTTTCTTTGGGACTCCAAGCAGTTGAGTAGTTTTGGATGCCAGATGAACGGAGAAATGAATCTGTTCGTCCCTTAGGAGTTCTTCTTTGTGCCTTGTCCTAGATCTTGCCTTACTGGTTTGCACTTAGTGTAGGAAGGAAATAAAACCTTTTTGCTTTTTGGTACGTAGACAAAAGGAAGGTTTGCACCATGGAATAATATTCCATTTTTTACAAATCTTTTCAGATACCTTTAATGGGACTGTGACCTTTCTACCTTTGGAGGAAAACACTGAAGGAAAGTACCAGATTAGAAAGCACAATATTTATCAAATTCAACTTACACATATAAAAGATGAAGAATGGTAAGTCTGAAACTGAGACCTCTTTTTTTTTCCTCAATATTGAGTGTGTATATTGACTGTGTATGTGTGTTCTAGAAAAGTTTGAGTAATCTGATATCGAAGAGCCATCTTACAGCCCTGGGAAATGTCAGGTTCTTTGGTCTTTAATAAGCTTCAGGCTAGAATTGGAAACTTCTGTTTGGGACCTGCAGCGCTTCAGTCGTTAAAATCTGGACATTTGCAGCTTCATCCTGCAGTGCATCTGAGGACATGATTGTATCGGTGGGTGGGTTGCATAGCTTTAAAGAGATCTAAAATAAAGAGCGTGAAAAGTGCTTAGTGGTAATTTTTCCTGCTAAATGTACTGATTTACTAATTTTCATGAATTATTCACTGTTTCTTGTTATCCTTTGGATTAGCGTATTGAATCAAGTTGTTCATCATATAATAATCCATAGGTTGTTTTTGTGGTAGATATAAGTAGAACAGACTCAAAAGTTCCACGGGAATTTAAGGAAAAATTTCTTGACAGTGAGGGTGACAGAGCACTGGAACAGGCTGCCCAGAGAGGTTGTGGAGTCTCCTTCTCTGGAGATCTTCAAAACCCGCTTGGACGCAGTCCTGTGCCACGTGCTCTAGGTGTCCCTGCGTATGCAGGGGGGTTGGACTAGATGACCTCTAGAGGTCCCTTCCAACCTTAAGCATTCTATGATTCTACACTTTCAAATGCAGTGTTTGGATTAGCAGATATGAGGCCTACAAAATTCGAGAGAGATTGTTCTCTTATTCAGGAAGTTGACTGTTTTTTTTCTTTGTTTTTATGAATTACATTCTTCTTCTCAATGTACTTTTACACCTTTGATAATGTGATTTTTCTCTACTTACATTTTGTATGATTTTATTTTCTCTTGAGGTAGTTAAAGTATTAAAACACTGTATTTATACGAATTCTTTTATTTTTAAAGGTCTATATCTATTGCAGTGTCATCGGCAGAACATTGGTTTTCAGATGGAATTGTGTATCCCAAATTAACATGGCTTGAAAATGAGCTGCTGCCCAAACTGGCTAAATGGTCTGTGGAGGAAAAGCACAGTGAGTTTAAAAGCACACTCTCACTCATTCCAGTGGCAAAATACAGCCAGGTTTATAAAGAACTTAAAGAAAAATATAAAGAGATGGTAAAGGTAAGTTTGTCAATGAAAAGTAATAGTAATGTGCTTTTCTGGAGTTATTTGCTGTTTAGTGAAACTACTTATTTCCTGTTAAGAAGAACTGAACTGAAAAACAGTATTTTTGAGCCACTAACTACCTGGCAAGTTACATTTTTTTCTGAAATGTATCCCTTCAGATAACAATTAATGAAGTTAGTGGAGAAAGGCACCAAGTCATCCGTATTAAAAAGCACAAGTATAACACCTATTTATACACTAAGTCCAGGAATCTATAGGCAGCACTGGTTAGCAAGCAGGCTAAATTTTGCATTACTGTTAAATATAGATGCTGTATTGATAAGTACTTCTGAACAGGAGGAGTAATGATTTAGTAGTTTTTCATCCTTGATAGCCCTAAAAATAACAATGGTCATTTTAAATACTCTATGAAGTAATATCTGTATCATACACCATAAGTTTACTACATAGAAAAAATGGATAAATGCTTTTATAAAATATTACTTTGAAAATATTAAAAGGATTTGCTGATGGTATTTTTACACTAATAAAAATAATATTAAGGGAAACTTGGGCTTATGGTAAGGTACTGGCTTGTGAACTAGTTAAGTCTTGAGTTCTGAAGTAAATGTTGTATACTGTTGAGCAAATCATTTTAATTTTTGTCTCAGTGCTTCATTTACAAGAGGAATAATATCTCTCTGCTTCTTTTGCATCACCTTTTGCATCCTCATGGTATTGTGCTAGGATAAGTTTATGCCCTCATATGTTATGAAAATAGGCTTATTAATAACAGTGTTAATGATGCTGCATATAGCAAAAGAATGAGCATTTTCCCCTGAGAACAGCAGTAAGCAAAAGGATAAATAGATGCTCTATACACTGAGGCAGTTTACTTGTGAGTTACACACTTGGAGTAATAATTTTCATGGAAACTTTATTAATTAGATATTACTAGGTGTTCTTTATCCCATTACTCTTGTGCAAATCATAAAAAAAACTAATTCTTTGTTACATTAATTTTGTATTTTTAATGAAGTTAAAATGTGAAATTCATTAAATTTAGAGACTGTTAATGGATAAGAGTATCCAAATCACTCTGAGCTATTCAGATTAGTTCAGGATGGCTTAGAAATTGTTTTTTGGTTTAGAGATTTTTTTTTTTTTTTTTTTTTTTTTTTTGAAGGTGTGGCCTGAAGTAACAGATCCTGAGAAATTTGTATACGAAGATGTTGCCATTGCTGCTTATCTGCTGGTAAGGAACTGCTTTGCGTGAGTGGGAAGAAATAAAACCTCTCCAAGCATCATCACTTTCATTTTATTGCTATTACATTCTTTAGAATACAGTGAGATACAGTTATTATGAATCTGCAAACTAAAAAAAGAAGGGGGGGGGGAAAGTTAAGTTTTTTGGTTGCCTTTTTTTCATTTAAGAGGTGGGACAGAAGATTTACAGTGTTCACAGCGTGCAACTTTAATAGTGGAATTTGTGGCTATAGCTAAGTTCCAACTGAGTTTGAAATGCCCTTGAGAGTACTATCAAACTACAGAGATTTTCATATAACAAATGATTACAAAAAAACAGGCCTTTAGAAAAGGAAAGTTAAATGTGATAGTAAAATGAGAATCAGTGAAACTGTTTTTATTACTACCCTATGCCACAAAAAATAAATGCAGCAAGTGAAAATTGAATACAGAAGGAAAATGAAATTTCTTTGTCAATATATCATAAAGATTTGCAATTCTCTTTCACAAGTGGTTGGTGACCTAAGTAGACTAACTGTATATTTAAGGTGATTAGGTCCAAAAGCACTGAGGCATCAGGGAAATAATAGTGTCTAGTTTGGAGATAAGCTATGGTTTTATACCCATTTCTATCACTTATTTGTTAATGGGGTGCTAAAAATGTTTTCACTGCTTTGTTTCCCTGATGTAATTTCAGGTCAAATTCCATCCTCAGGTGCAATATAAAGCCCACCTATAGTAGATTTATGTACATCTAGGAACGTAGTGGGGTGTTTGGTGCAATTTTCTAAGGCACCTACCTAGGAAAGAGTCTTTGAAAGTGCTACCATGTACGTTAGAAACCATGTCACTAGAAACTTCAGCTCTGGAGACAACATCTAGATTTTTCACTGTGTAGGCATGAAAATGCCTTTCTTTCTACAGTTCAGAGTGTTCTCTAAATAAATATTTGTAAATATTTACATAACTTGTTTACATAACTTATTTGCATAACTCATATAGGACCTGCTTATAGCGTTGGCTGTTTTTGTAAACAGTCAATTGACAGTTTAAACAGTTAATTGACATATTGAAGATAGGTTCACTATTAACTTATTATGAATTTATGGCAACTAGATAGAGATGATGGGGTTGGGGGCATCTCACCTTGTTTTGTTCTGCAATCATAAGCTTAGCAACTGCCTAGGGATGTGCCCAAAGAAGTGCCTATGCATTCTGCATCCTAAGAAGATCGGCAGAGAATGGGGGATAGCTTTTTATCTGTGTAGGAAGTGATAGGGGTATTCTGGGATACAGCCTGGAGTGCAAATTTGCAGTTACTTATACATTAAAAAACACAAATCTGACCTGATATTCTCATGGGATAATTGCAACTTCTTTCTCTCCAACAAAACTGGTAAATTAGCAAGTGGCAGTTTTAAATAACTGCATGAAAATAAGTGCTTTTATATGGATCACAGATTAAAACTGGGCTAAAAGCTTTGAGTTCTCTTTGGTTGATCTATACTTTGGGGCAACTGAATATTTTCAGGCAAGTGACTTGTGTTTTCTTTAGAAGGTGATGATACATATACCTGTCTGGTACACAGGACACTTTTTGTTTTTCCAACTCTGGCAGCAACTCTCTACCTTTCGTACAACAGTTATAACTACTTCCATGGTGCTCATCAGGGACACATCATTCAAACTTGCTTGCTACTTCCCTTTCTTCCTTTGGTTACCTTGTGTGCCCTTTGCTTTAGCAGCTTATTTTACATTTATGCTTTTCTAGCCAAGTGTCATATAGCTGTCATTTCTTTCAGCTCCTAGTGACTCAGAAGTGAGTGGAGGATGCTTAGTAGTTCACAATATGTTTGATATTTTAAAACATGCTTTCCACCCTCCCTCCTCTGAAGCTGTTTAAGGCCTTTTTCCTCAAGTTATCTTCTCTGTGAGTGCAGTAGTTTCCTTCTGTCACATCTGCACTGATTCTCAGTCCTGTCCTTTCATTCCCAACATCCTTTGCAGGACTATTAAAACTGGGAACACACCTACTAATCTGTTGCTGTTGTAGTTCCCTCCCTGAAATAATTTTGGTCAGTTTCCCTACCTTTTTTGTACCTCATTGTGACAAGGTAGAGAATCTGTTACTTTACTGGAATTTGAAAACAGTCTTTATCAGTCCTTGGTCCAGTCCTGTTCAATTTATTCATCAATGACCTGGATGAAGGCACAGAGTGCTCTCTCAGCAAGTTTGCTGATGATACCAAACTGGGAGGAGTAGCAAACACAAATCTGACCTGATATTCTCATGGGATAATTGCAACTTCTTTCTCTCCAACAAAACTGGTAAATTAGCAAGTGGCAGTTTTAAATAACTGCATGAAAATAAGTGCTTTTATATGGATCACAGATTAAAACTGGGCTAAAAGCTTTGAGTTCTCTTTGGTTGATCTATACTTTGGGGCAACTGAATATTTTCAGGCAAGTGACTTGTGTTTTCTTTAGAAGGTGATGATACATATACCTGTCTGGTATAGCTGTCATTTCTTTCAGCTCCTAGTGACTCAGAAGTGAGTGGAGGATGCTTAGTAGTTCACAATATGTTTGATATTTTAAAACATGCTTTCCACCCTCCCTCCTCTGAAGCTGTTTAAGGCCTTTTTCCTCAAGTTATCTTCTCTGTGAGTGCAGTAGTTTCCTTCTGTCACATCTGCACTGATTCTCAGTCCTGTCCTTTCATTCCCAACATCCTTTGCAGGACTATTAAAACTGGGAACACACCTACTAATCTGTTGCTGTTGTAGTTCCCTCCCTGAAATAATTTTGGTCAGTTTCCCTACCTTTTTTGTACCTCATTGTGACAAGGTAGAGAATCTGTTACTCTACTGGAATTTGAAAACAGTCTTTATCCTTCTTACCTTGTGTTAATAGTAAGCCATGGTTGCTTATAACAACCCTTTGATGCTCAACTGCAATATCCTGGAGATGGGATACCATATACTGTAATGCGAATGGAGTCTAGATGGGTAAAACACTCCAGTGATAGAGCTGCACATGCCTAATGTGTGACTCTCATAGTCTAAGCAAGACACAGGTGCTAAAGTGCTCAGTTAAGGTGTTAATGTTTTTGAGCATGTGTGGCAGAACACAAGATGCCTGTATGAATTTTCTTACTCACAACTGAGCACCAAAGCTGTTAATGACTTTTATATGGAGTGTGCCTTTTAAGGTAAATGTTGAGAGCATAATTCTAAAATGTGTATTTTTTTCATGTATTAGATTCTTTGGGAAGAAGAGAGAAAGGAAAAGGGGTTGTCCAAGAAACAGTCATTTGTAGATCTCGGCTGTGGAAATGGTCTACTGGTTCACATTCTGAGCAATGAAGGGGTAAACAGTGTGTGTGTGGGTGTGTGTGTGTGTGTGTGCTTTGTAAAAAGTAGTTAATTCAGTATTCTTATTCTGTTCTTCTTTTATCTAGCATGCAAATATTCAAAATTTAATTAATTCATATAGTAACATGAACAAGATTTTGTCATTTTGTAGTTTTCTAGTTACCAGGAACACATTGTAGCAGAAACTTAGAAGCCTTTAATTTATTTTTTTATTAGTACAATTACTTGCCCTGAAGGCTGTTTATCTTTCTTGGGTAAGAAATGAAAAATGAAAAAGTAGTGACATATGTAGCTATGTTTAACACATGAGTAAGGCAATGGGAATTCTTAAAATAGAGATTCTCTCTCACAAGTGACTTTAAATTAGATGTTTTTTGTAAACCTTTTTTTTTAAGCTGAAGTCTATGTATTGTGTCTTGAAAAATATTTTCCATGTCTTCAGTAACAATCTTGGTATTTGTAGCCAGGAAGAGTCCTAACAATGTACTGTGCTTTGAGGATTGAAATCAGAAGTACTGCAAAATTCAGTTTCTCAATGCATAATTTTTGAAACAAGCAGAAAAGAAACAGCAAAAAAGTCTTGAAACAGCAAAAAAGGTCACAGATTCAACAATACCCAGGGAAGCTCAGTCTGTCCATTTTGGAAAACTGCCTTTTCCACTCTTGGGAAAATACAGTAATGTTTGTAGAGGAAACTATTACCTCCAGTTGGATCAAGTGGTATCATTGGGAAAAATACCCAGCTTTTCAATACCCAGCTTTTCTAACTTTGTGTGGTCAGAAAGATTTGATCCAGAAGGAGATTATTTTCCCTATACGTGCTTCTTATGTTATTAAGTTATTACTGCTGTAGCGTTGAGAAACATGTTGTTGATGGACAAAGCATCCCGTGGCTGAGAGTTACACAAAATGTGGGGGTTTGTGTGTTTGGAAATGGAGTCCAACAGCCGTATTGACTTCAGGAATTGGAAGGTTGTTCTTGCAGTACGGGCTGCTTCGCCTGGACTCTTCCCTGAGCCTTGGGACACAGTGCCCATTACTACAGCAGTAATAGAAACTTTATGAAAGGTTTTATTACAAAGATCTGACTTTCCTCATACTTCTGTGGGCCACATTTTCAAAAACAGTCTAAGTAGATGTGCCAAGATCAAATTATGAACCAGGCATATTCTAAATGTCTCCTAGTCTCTTCCTTTTGATTTAGTTAGTATTCAACTTCCGAAATAGTGAAGTTGTTTTTTATGTATCTAAATTTTAGTGTGAAATAAATAATCCATGTTTATAGGTGGATTTAGTGAGCTTGTATGAAAATTTCTGGTAAAATTAGTTTTTTAAATTATACTTTTTTTTTCTTTAAATATTTCAGCATTCAGGTAGAGGCATTGATGTGAGGAGGAGAAAAATATGGGACATGTATGGACCAGAAACTCATTTAGAGGTATAATGCAAATGTATGTCAATCTCAATCGTTTGTAACTTTATTCATTTGTTCAGTACCTCAGGCTATGTTTATGCAAATACAATCAAACATACCAGGTTCTATAAAACTGATAGTTGTCTGCAATGTTCTATGGGCTTGGTATGATGACAGTCATCTCTCCTGTGGTATTGTAAGTTATTTGCAAAGAGAATTGATAAAGCAATGCAATATCACATCCTTGCACATTTTCAATTTTCTGATTTTTTTCAGCCGAAACAAAGTAGTGAGATTTTTTTTTCCTGTTTCTATTTTCATGCACATTATGAAACCTTTTTGCTGAAAGGTTAATATCCAGAAGCATTTTTTACACTGTTGTACCTTATAAAAGAATGAATGTTCCAATTTATGAATAGTTTATTCTTGAATTAATAACAGAACTGCTCTGAAAGTGGTTCTGACCTTCTAGAGTGCTCTGTGCTGTTTTGTGACAAAACTGTTGAGCCTCAGAGGAGCCAGTTCCTTGCTGTACTGACTTTGAGGTAAGTTGTTCAAATAATAGCCTGCAGAAAACTGGACAGGAAAATGAGTCTGAAAGAGGGATTGTATTTCAAATTCCACATTAGCATGTTTATGAGAACAGAAATAGTTCACAGGAACATTCATTTTAACTCCAGCTGTTCTTGCTCTGATACTCATTAAATCTTAGCACTGACGAATGACTGCCCTTTGGAGGTGAGGTGTTCCTGGTTTCTTGTTCTCTAGTTTTCAGAATCTTCTCACCCCATTCTCATGGTATTGTATTAATTATATGGCATATTAAGGGAATTTTCCTTCTGTAGTTACTCTCCAGTAAATTTGCTTAACAATAGTATTGAATGTATCTTTGAGTGCTAGCAATTTGAACCAAACAGCAATTCTCACTTTTGAGAGATGGAGGAAGGGTGGGAAGTTTACTGTTGTGGAACCCTTTGCCAGCCTGTATTTTGGTTACAGATAGCTAGACCTGCCAAACTCTTTATATAGTCTACAAACAGAACTTATTTAAAAGATTCAAGACAAAATAACCTGAAGCGCCAAGCAACAGTTCTAGTTCATTCCCTTTATACTGTTAATAAAATATATTTCTCATTTTTTTAATTTTTATATATATAATATGCACACACACATATATTTAAATGTATATCTACACATACCAATATATACATAAGTACATCAAATATAAATATACTATAATACATCTGCTCACACTTAGTTTTCCTTCCTGTTTTATATTCTTTTTTCTGTCCTAGCTGCTTTCTGTATTGCAGAGAACAGCAAATTTTGCATACTTATTTCATATAAACGATTTGCCATTTACAATTTCTTATTTTTCTTGACACTTAGGAAAATGCCTGAGTATTAACTGTCAATCTTTGCACTAAAACAATGGTTTGGTTTTGTTTTTACTGAAGACAAATAAAAAATTCACACAGAATACTTAAAAATATGAAAAAATCCCAAATTTGCATATGAGCAAAGCACTAATTTGTGTGGGAGGGAGTTGGGAGGAAAACCATAATTCCTTCTTCCTGCTTGCTGTGTAGGACTTCCTTAGTGATAGGGGTGGTGGAAGACAAAAGCACCTCCTCACAGCCTGTGTGTTCCCCTTGGAAGTTAATACTGCTTTGATCTTTATCTAAAGCATGAGTTGCAAGACAGATATTGCCATCTGTGACACTTGGTGCCTGTACCTACAATAAGGATGTTACAGGTGGCGGGCAGCACCACCAAACTGCTGTCAGACATGGGGAATACGAGTTTGGTATGAACAGCTGGCAGAATGCAGAACATGGCACTGATAGCTCAAGACTACGTCTAAATTCACTATTCAAAAATGAAACTCATTTAATCAGCCATAAGAAAAATATATTGAACACTTGGATTAACATATATTATCGTGTCAACCACGAATGTTAAGTGTACAGATTATCTGAATATGTTCTTGTATGCTACAAAAATGGACAGAGATACAGTGATTAAAGTACACAGTGATACACCTTACTAAGGCTTAAAATGCCAAACTAGTGCTTTCTGAAGGGAGAATATGGGCCAGAGGGGAGGTATTCTGAGGTTTCTGAAGTCCTGAACTATTTCTTCTGAATTTCTATACAGATACTGTTTTGCATGTGTATGAATGTTTAGCCAGAGAAAATACTTAAACGCACATTAAATAACATAAAACATAGGTAAAACAGAAGAACTGGAACTATTTTTAGAGCTTTATTGAAATATTAGTGGAGATTTATATTTCAAACATGATTATTTTTTATCTTTATTTTTTTTAAAAATCTTCCAAATATTTGGAAGAATTGGGAGATTCATATGCATTCTTGGAGAAGATTATGATATAACTTTGTAATATGAACATCTTCAAATGTGTGTGTGTTTTGTTTTCTGAGCTTGGTTCTCTCTTTTTTTTCTTTGTTGTTGTTGTCCTTCGTGTTTCTTGAGCTAAACAGGTCTTAGAAACATTTGAGTAAGAATATGTGAGTGCAAGAAAGACATTTAAAGGCTCTCTGGAACTCTTAAAATTCAACCCATGTGAAGGATTCATCATGTTTCATAGAATATCTGAATAGAGTTTTTCTAAAGCTAATTAATGTTTATATTTTGCTTTAGTGTTTTATTAAGAAATAAAATGTATTCAAATATAATAACATTTGCGTATTCTTTGTTGTCTGTTGCTGTTGTGTTTTTTTATTTTTTTTCTTAGGAATGTACAATCATGCCAGGTGACAGTCATCTCTTCCCAGAAGTTGACTGGTTGATAGGAAACCATTCAGATGAATTAACACCATGGATACCTGTGATTGCAGCTAGGTATGGAAAAGAGAGGGTACAAACTGGTTATTGCAGCAGCTGTCCTTTCTGCAGAGCCTGGGGCCCATGATGCCAGCTGATTACCCATACAGTTTTCATAAGGAAGTGTGGAAGTAATACTTATGCGTTATAGAATTAAGAATAGTATAGCATTTAGTTTTTGAAATTCAAAAATGGAATTGATTTTCATTTTTTAGATTTCAGTTCTGTGAAAAATTACTGCTGTGCTGCCTTTTTTTTGAACTGTTCTGCTCATCACAACTGGTTGCAGTAGGTTCATGTCCAGAGATTTAGTGCCACAAACCAATCAATTTACCATAGTAATATTCTGTGACAAATTATTTGCAAAACAATATCTTTGCTTATACTAATGGAATTACTGAAAGGGGAACGTACTTGTATTATTTCTTGAAGCCTTTTCACTTCCTAAAAACTGCCGTTACTGCTTGTGTGTGTATTTTGTTTAACATTTATGCCCATTTATCATTCTTCTTGTAGGTCTTCCTATTCTTGCTGCTATTTTGTGCTGCCATGTTGCTTCTTTGATTTCCATGGAAAGTATAGCCGAAGACAAAGCAAAAAGACTCAGTACAGAGAATATCTTGATTTTGTTTCCCAAGTGGGATTAGTATGTGGCTTTCATGTAGAAGAAGATTGCCTTAGAATTCCCTCAACTAAAAGGGTATTTTTAAATTTCTTTTTTAAATAATGCTGCTAGCTATCTGAAGCATATGGATCATTATTACTCTTGTATAAGACCAGGCTTTAGTCAACAGCATTACTTAAGAGAATGTTCTCAGAGGACACATTAAAAATACTGATCTGCTAAGGTCAGAGGTATAATTTCAAAGACAACAAAGAGTGGAAATTTTATGGATATTTCTTATGCATCATAGGATGAAAAACTCATACTCTCACTTTTCACCTTAATTTCCCAACTATCTTCGTTGGTTTCTTTTACCTCAGGTATTGCTGATTATGTGTGTCCCATGAATTTCAAAGTGAAATATCCTCAAAGTAAAAAGAGGAGTTAAGCCTTAATCTTGGAAGTAATCTGAGGTCCAGGAAAAATCTCTTTGTTCTTGTTGGAGTGATGCATTACAATTTGATTACTGGATTTTTTCCATCATTTCATAAATAAATAAATAAATAAACCTCGTACTAAAGAGCATTGAATTCCAATGGACATCTCCTTTGGATAGATTTGGAAACCTCCATGTCATGTGCAGGCTGAGGGACTGTGTATAACATTGGACTCCATAAATACTGTGATAGAAATAACGATTTACCTGTTTCTGCTGA
This sequence comes from Tinamus guttatus, assembly GCF_000705375.1. Next base: position 255,690 of record NW_010584060.1, on the reverse strand, counting down.
AATAGGTGTGCCTTATTGGGAAAAACAGGACCTATTCACCTGTGCAATGTGCTGTGATTGACAAGCAGATAACCCAGTATATTCATAATCGTCAGCCTTGTGCTCTGGTCTCACATGATAGAAGAACTGGATTGAATCATAACGATGGCTCTGACAGTGTGTGCAAAGAGGCAGGCACTGAGTTTCCTGGAGCTGAGACTGAGACTGCTGGCAGAGTTTGGATGCCTGGATTTCAGCCCCGGCAGAAAGAAGAGCAAGTCAGGAATTGCGCTACTCTCCCTCGGGATTTTGTAGATGAGGTGGTTCTGAGTGTGGCAAACCTGCTGTTAAATGCAACCCAAGAAAAATCATGCTGTAATACAGATAGTGTGAGTACAAACAACTGGAATCAAGGAGGTGAGATTGTTTTTCCAATAAAGTGCATTATTGTTCACTCTAGATTTACAGTAATGTAACAATCTCTATTAGCAATGCAAAAAAGTAATTGTAAGCACTGCTGGAAAGATAGAGACTTTTTTAACACTGTCTTTTTGCACACTGGGGTGTAAATAAGGCATATGAATTCCATTTTGTATTATTTGCTTTATATTTTTTCTCTACACTTACATACTAAGCCAAAATCAATACTGTATTTAAAAACAAAACAAAACTGCTCCCCATTGTCCAAAGCACATCAGTCTATACCTGTTTTGGGTGAATATTAGTCTTGTTTTTGGATAGTCACATAATTACTGGCTATAATTCTGCAAGAAGTGCTTTGTGGTGCCATTTGCTCATAGCATGACTGGGAATGTTTCGATTAGTCTCAAAGAAAAAGAATAGAAGTTTCTCTTAATTTTATAAACACAGTTTATAATTCTAGGCCACTGCTATCCTCTTTTTATTTTCCTCAGTCTTCTGTCGTATGTTTTAGGAGATCCCAAGTCAGAGTCTCTGTCCTACATGCATAAAAATGGTGCTTAGCTCAATGAGGACACTATATTGCTGTTTAAAAATGTGTGTGTAGTGTGGTAAATTGCATCTCATTTGTGGAAATTTTGACACCTGTGGAGTGAAAGCTTCCATTTTACAGACAATATACATATGCAATACATACCGGGCATGGTACTAGGAGCACAAAGTTGCTGCAGTGCTTGTAGGTAGTTCATAGGTTCTGCTTGTAACTTTTAATTCATGCAGAAGTTAAGAGTTAGTGGGAGAAGCAGGTTTTCTTAGTAAATGTATGTATTTAATATCTGCATTATTACTCATTGCAGAAAGCCTTTCCTTGAAAGAAGTAGCAGAGCACTTAAATAAAGAGACATTAAAAAGGCTGAAGAGTGAATATGGAGGCTTGCAGACCCTACTCAAGAATAGCCATCAAGTATTTGAAGGTAAAGATGGCAGAGAGAGTGTTTGTTGTTGTTGTTTTGGTTTGATTGTTTTTCTCCTCCCGTAATAATCTGTTTTATAGCTTTCCTGTGCTTCTCTACTTACCACAGAGGTGGGAGTTATTTAATCACTGCATACACCTTCGCGGGAGCCTGGGTGGTGCTGATGTGCCACTTTTTTGCTGCAAGATACTCCTAGTTAACACTCCTTTGACTAAGACTGGAAAGGAGCTGTCAGCAAAGGGCTGTTCTCTTAGACCACTTGTATCTGAAAAGACAGCTCTGTAGCGGGGCAGCCTTTGATTTAAAATGGTTAATTGGATGCTATAGCCTAACTAGAGAGAACTTTCATTTTTCCTGTAATGATTTTTTGGAGAGGGCAGAAGTGAAGACAGAGTAATTTCATTAAAGCATTTCACTAAGCTTTAGCTGGGGCTTAATAAACCCCACGAAATAAATAAATGCCAAGAGAGGATAAAAATACTCTAATCACAAACCTTAGACTGTACAAGGCTCGATGTGTTTAGCCTGTGGTAGCCTGGATAGCTGGCTTCAGAACACAGCATGGCATGGGTTAAATGTTCCAAGCTAGAGAAGTGTGATGCAGAGGATATAGATTTAGATATAGAATACAGCTACAGAATATGAAAATGGAATATGGCAATTAACGAGTGTTAGATTCTTCTGGCTTGTTTTAACTGTTTTTTTAACTGTTTTTTTTTTCTTTTTTCTTTTCTTTTCACATACTTCTTTCTTTCTCTATTTTTCCTTTGCTCTGTTCTCTTTTCCTTACACGTTTTTTTTTTCACATACTTCTTTCTCTCTCTATTTTTCCTTTTCTCTGTTCTGTTTCCTGACATGTGTAAGTTGTGGACAGATACTCACAGATAAATGTGTGTGCAATTTATGGTGCTGAGTCCTGACACAGTAAATGCGTCACGTCCCATTGCCCTCCCCACCCCCCTGCCCAAATTAAGAACCAAAAGGAATTGTGCCGTGCTCAATCCCTGTTGATATGATGGTTTCTACCCTTCACTGTTGATTGCTGTGCAATATTAGACTTATCAACTCTTCTGTGCCGTCTGTGCTTAGGTCAGTTGAACTGTTGTCTTTATATTTCTTTCTAGTTAAAGTTGCCAAAGGCTCTTACTAGAGGTTTTTGCTGCAGATCATATTTTAAATGTGGAGTAGGGAAGTTTTGAACAAGGGAAAAATTAATGTTTATAGAAGGTTCAGAAGTTGAAATCTGAAGTTAGAGGATTTTAATTTATGTTGTCCTAAACGGTATTTGGGGGAAAAATATGGGAAACAAACAAACTCTCTAAAAAGATGATAGAAAGGAGCTTCAGGCTGTTTGCCATGACAGCAAAACATCTCACAGGGACAATCAATCAATTCTTCCTTAGACCATGTCTACATTATCTCAGTTTGTTGTGCACATCTTTCTATTTCTGTGCAAATGGTGCATTTTGGTTTTCCCCGAGCGATCCATTTGTAGCATATGTATTTTATTCACAGGATGTCACTGTGCATTTATTCCAGTACAATTCCCCTGACTCTCTATTAACAGTTTTATGTTTTTGTTTGTTTTTAAATCCTAGTTCTAAATGGGAGAGTTCATATTCGTGACTGGAGAAAAGAGAAACCATCAAGGAAAAACAAGCCCGAAGTAAAACGACGCCTTTCAGCTGAAGCATTTAAAACTCGTCTCTGTTGGTTTTTCCTTCATCATCCTGATGGGTGTTCTTTGCCTTCTGAATCCTGTCCATATGCTCATGGGACTGAGGAGCTAAGACAGTCTCAGATTATTAAAAAGAAAAAGCATCTACAGTAATAAAATGCTGCACTTTATTTTTAAATATGTGTGTGTGAATGGATTTATGATTGACTTGGACTGCTTAGTGCATGAACACCTGTAGATAAGGTTTTTGTTTCATTCATATGTATTTTATTTTCCAACTTCTTTATAAAGTCTCCTGTATTTTTATTTGTTTTAGTACTAATTGAGAGTGTGGGAAAATACATGCTTTCAGATTTTTGACTTTTTAAAAACAAGGCTTCCCACATGCATTTGCAATATACTAGAAAAGTAAAAATTGTTCACCATCTTTGATCAGTTCATTTATATATGATGATGTGTCCACGAATCCTGCAAATTACCTCAAAGCTTTTCAGGAAGATTTATGATTATCTGTTACTCACTGTGACTCAGAGTCAAAAAGTAGAGAGATTTCCTTCTTTTCTGACTTGTGATAGCCTGCTGTGCCTCTTTCTCCCTTTTTTTTCACTTGAGTATGGTCATGTGTATTGGGAGCAGTGTAGTATTTCTAATAATATCAGGATGGTAAGGGGGTGTGCTTACCAGATAACCACAGAGAGGACTTTCACTGAAGAAATTACAGTGTTAGAAGATGAATTAGGAGTATGTTACTGGGAGAAATTTGGAAGTGAGAACAAGCTTTATAGCCCTGGGTCCTACCGCTCTCCTGTAATGAGCTCCTAAGAGTGGGTGCGTGCAAGGAGTTTGAAGAACAAAGGAAGGAAATAAATGAAGTGAAAAAGGTAAGGTGGCACCGAAAACCCTTTTCAAAGCGGTTCCAAAGACATTTTCTTCACAGCCTTTGCTTTAAACCAAAACTTCTTTTTTGCTTTTAAGACAGACTGCTGCAGCCCAAAGCATTAAGAAGAAGGGACTAAATCTGGTGCCTGACCCTTTGTTCACAGATAATTTAACTTGCTATCCGCGTGCCAGGTACAGCCCTGTGTTCTACAACAGCTTTGAATTTAAGAATAATATGTCTAGCACTTTGTCCCAAAGATTACAGAACCTGCAAATTTGGCATGGAATGGGGGAAATCCATCCTACCATGGATCCTGCTCTGAGGGCAGAGCTTGAAGGATGTAGTTAAGGTGGTTGGACTGCGGGAAAGAATAACAGCATCAGCTGTGTAAGGCCCTGTAAAACAGGGCAGCACAGTAAGGGAATGCAGTTGATAGAGTGGTTCTTTTATAAATGTTTAGCTCATGCAGTGAAAGAAAATTAAGAAAAGCCATGAAATCACCTTATATATCTATGAATAATCATCTGGCTTTTTAGCCTTAGTTAGCCTTAGCTTGGCTGCCTGTAAAATCAGAAGAGTTTCCCCAAGATGCTTATTCACTATGATAATGTTATAAGTTTGGCAAAGAAGGAACCTGCATAAAATCATATTCATGCTATTTCCAGATGGAGATTGTTTCCAGATGGCACCAAGAGCAAAAACAGACCCTCAAGCTCTTTCCTTTTTATATTTTCCTAATCATCAACACCTTCTTTGATGCTTCTTTTTGGGGGAGAGCATGTTTGACTTAAAACAGGTGCTTTCCTGAATTAGAGTTCACCTGTGGAGCTCCTAAATAAATCAGGTGGGCTTGCATGAATTTGAAGAATTTTTTTTAAAAAATATTTTTAACTTTTATTTCCAACAGCTGGGGAATAAAATATTGTCTGACTCATTGAAGTCACAGGTACACATGTGGTCAGGCTAGTGAATTGTACTTAAAAATATTTTTGTGTGTGTGTGAAACTTTATAGCAATCAACATACTGTGAAACGCAGTAGTTCTCAACTTCCATTGTTGTGTTTAGAAAACAATATATGGATTTATCACAGATTCATAACAGCTGTTCTCCTCCCCGGTTGGCATCGCTGCAGGTGCTTATCCATCCAACATCTCCTGTAACTACAGAACCTTCCCTGTTGTTTGGAACATTCTTCCTCCTCACTTTTGCATCAGCCTGCCAGCCTTTTAAATTCAGCATTTAAACCCAAAGGTAACAGCTAATGCCACAAAGTAGCTCCACTTAATCTAGCTCCTTAAGTTGCTCATTGCTTTGTCTGATCCCCAGGATAACTGTGACGTTCATGCAGTATCCAATTTTGGCAATGGATGAATTCCTATAACTTGGTAAGCATCAATTTGGCTGTTAATAACCCACCCTTGCTCCAGAAGGGAGGTAAGCACAAGGTCCCAGATGTTGGTATAATGCTGTCACTTTAGTCTCTAGTTTATTAGAATCACTACCCATCAGCTAATTTGTATGTATTTGAAGCCTATCATTACGGAGGGAAAATAATTGCAATGTTAAATTTATAAATACAGTGCTGGTATATAGAGATAGAATTAGATGACAGATTGTAGAAATGCTATAATGTAAAGATTTTATGTTTGTAGATGACCTATAGTTTCGTAAAGATTAGCTGTGGTTTTGTTAATAATTACATAAAGTGAGGGAGGAAAATTCTGAGTTTCCTTACTGTCTTAAAATTCAGCCCTTTAGTGAGATCTGGTTTTTCATCAGGTTCCTAAAGCAAAATTGCAAGACAGTGTTATTCTTGTGAAATATCTGTGTTTTAATTCAAGGCAGTTTATTTCTTGACACATTTCAAATCAGTATTTTTTTTTGTGCGTGTATATCACTTGGATCATCTGTTTATGGTACTCTTGTCATTACTTTTTGATACAAATTCTAAATTTAGAACAATTCTTTGAAGAAATCTTACTAACAGCAAATAAAGGCTTCTAGGTATGTTTTGGGGCTTTTTAGTTCAAACTCAAAATTTCAAATCATAATTACCTCTGTATTCCATGACCTTTGGAGCATGATTTTATGGGCTGAACTCTAGCTTTGTCTTGCTATACAGGTCAGCAGTAATGAGCAGTTGTTAGCTTGCTGAGGATGTCAAAATACTTAAGATTCCACAGTGATAGAAAACAAAATCTAGTAACAGTACTGCTATGTGGCAGCTAGAATAGTTATTGGGACAGGTGTCTACTAAACTGCTTGTATATTTGGCATCAGCTGAAGGCACATCAGAACCCGGTTACATTTATATGATTTTAACAATATTTTCATACAAAAATTGCAAATACTTGGAAATTCACTCCAATCTTGGTAGTTTTATGTTACTACAAGGAATAATTTTCGCATGCTTTTATTTGCTTCTTTTATCATGTTGGACCTGTTGGTAGTATCGTTAAAATTTTCCTTCAGGGTGTAAGTGCATTTCCTCTCATGGAAGCTTTCCAAAATAGTGCACTTACTTACATACCTGCTGTAGTACGTATAGTATAGTTACTGTACGTACTACAGGAATAGTATATACAAATAGTATATACGTGAGTCTGCTTTCATGACACACTTTGCATGTTGTAAGTACTTTTTAGTAAACACTGTTGTTTGGACCTGCTGAGTTTGTGATGCTCCTTCATATTACAACTTAGTGCTCATATATATCAGCTAAAAAACACAACCACTTTAGCGCTCAGTTACCGTCTTGAAATTGCTGCTTTAAGCAGCTTTAACTGGGTGCTGCTAAAGTACTGCAAGACAAAACCTGCTTAATATTTGCAGCCCAGCTCTGTTCTCCCCTATGCAATTTCTTTATATGAGGTTTCAGTGACTCTAAATAGGTGAGTTGACTTAGATCCCTGTGTGGAGGGAGCACTGCAGCAAACTTGGTAGCAGGAAAGACAGGTGGGTGCTAGTGACTGGCGGAGCAATAAACCCAGACTATCTGTATTAATGGGCAAAAGGGCCCATTATAAGGGCTCTGCAGATCCAGCCCTGTTTGTGTCCGTGGGATTTTGGCTGCTGAGGCTGCTGAGCGTTTTGAAAGCGCTGTCGCTCCAGCTGCCAGTCAGTGTGTTGTTTGACAGCTAAGCCCAGCACTGCATGTAACAGCAGAGCAATCTTCTCTGGGAAAGCCTGCCCGGAATTTTGACTATTTGGTGGTTGTTTTCCTGCAGCAGCAGTAAGGAAATGGCCCTTGTTGTTAATTGATTGTAGTGTGGGGTGTACCTGAAGCCACAGCAGCAGTGGAGTGACAGTATTTTTGTCTTCAGACTGTAGCACTTTTTAAATCCAGTGAATAATTGTGGAAGTGAAAGGAGAAGGGAAAGTTGTTTGCCTTCTTGCAGGGACAAAATAGGGTGGGGAGTTTGCCAGGTTGCCTATTCTTTGCAACTAAACCACTCTTCTCTGTGAGTATATGACCCTCCCTGGGACAACAGTTTTGTCCTGCAGTACCTTGGTATCTTCATCAGCCCTTGGTGTTTCCTAAGGAAATCCATCGAGTTCAGGTATTGCATCACTAGATCTCTGTTATGCTATGGAAGGGTGTAGGCTTAACCATTTCAACTTTGCTTCAAATACTGCAAGATGAAAAATCTGACAATACAGACACTGAATAAAAGACTTCCTGCTGTGTCATGAACACATCTTCTTTTAGCAGTGATCATGTATTTTTGCCCTTTCTCTTGGTGCTGTGTTAATGAGATGTCTCATGACAGATGTTGGTCTCTTTTATGGAAATATAAAATACAGAGAAACCTTATTAATGGCCTGTAGGAGAACCTTGATGTGAGGGCAGAATTGAGTCTGATGTCTTTATGCTGCTGCTGTGCTGCTTTTCAGCATGGCCAGCAGATGGAGAAAGAGAAAAAGAAAGTTGCAGGTCTGAGTTGCTGAACAGAGAAGTGCAGAGCCACCATGTTAAGAAGGGCCTCGATTGCTCCTAGGGAAAGTAGGCTCATGGCTGCATTGCATTTTGTTAGATATTTTAGACAACTCCTCCTTGTCTCAGTCTCTCAGGGTATTGCTGTGTTTTTTTTTGTTTGTTTTGTTTTTTCCTCCTGAAAAACTAAGAAGTCTGTATCTAGTTTTTTTTTCTAGTTTTTCTTCTCTATAAATTGAACTGCTTATGCAAAATAAGTATATTGCACCTAAGCAGTGTTATTTTGGTAATTGGTCTGATAAGAGGGAAGAGGCTAGATTACTTACAGTCATTTCTTGGCAATCTCAAATGCAGGTTCATATTAAGAAACTCTCTATTTCAGTCATTTCCCCCCTCCCCCAAAATGCTGATTTCTTGGCTAAAAATGCTCATCCTGATATAGCTCATGCAGCGAATGGGAAGAGAAGGCCAGTTTTTGGTAAGTCTGAGCAGCTTCGAAGGTCCTGAACTGGCTATGATATCTCCTCATAAATAGAGATGTCAGTCTTTCCTTTCCCAAATATCTTGGGATCTGTATATCTATAGTGGAATAAACAACAGCAGGGGAAAATGCCCCACAGTGATACAGATTAGTTTTCTCCTCATGTGAAGAAGCAACTTCATGGCACATTTATAAACTCCTCCATTTTGGAGGGGTAAAATGACCCTTGTGGTAGAAAAAGGTGTTTAAAGCTATTTATGAACTTCATACGCTTGAAAAAATAACACTAAATGAATAGCTAACTGCTGAATTTCAAGTGTCTGGAAAAAAAAAAGTGTTTTTTCTCTTAGAAAGCAAGAAAGGGTGTTTAGCAAGATGTTGGCTGAACATAGCCAAAGTTACCTTGTTAAAGTCTCTCTCGCACAGATAAGCTGAACTTGTGCAGTATAAGAGAGCTCGTCATCTTTCTTGCTCTTTCCCACAGGATATTTAACATCGATTTGCACCTGCCATAGCTTGCATGTCCTGCAGGTGATTTGCATGATGACTCAGACACTGAAACACTCCTCCTCTTTAAACATTGATACTTTCCTCAGAAAATGTTTGTTCTTTGGATTTATATGTGAGGGAGTTCCTTCAGTTTATACTACTGCAGCTTCTTTTTTGATGATACTGCTTCATGTTGTGTTGCTGTTAAGGCTTCAGCAAGGGTGATAAATTAGAAATTGTTAACAAGGTGCTGAGAGTGAAATAAAATGAGTCAAATTAATGTTAACTGCAATAAAAACAGCCCAGTAGTAATAGTCCTCACAGGCAATTGGAGAATGGAGCATGAGACAGCATTTAGAGCAAACTGTAAAACCCCACAGAAAATCTGACTCCTGGATAGAGAGATTCTTAATAATAAATATTTAAGTCAATATAAATGACACTTAATAATTGTTTTAAAGAAAGTCCCACTGCTGAGCTATAAGTCAATCTGACGTGTCCAGGTAGGAGCTACCTTTTGGAATTTGACCCTTGGCCAAGACTCATTTATTTGCAGGCAACTTCTGGTGTGAAAAAGGGGGTAAATCATCTCTTTTCTTCTCTGGATCCAGAAACCAGTTTATACACCAAGCTACTGCAAGCTTTATATGATGCTGTGTCATGGAACAAACCTTTTGTTAAGGCTCTGCAGAGGCAATGAGCTTTTTTTGTTAGCTTTTTTTTGCAATACAAGATCAAGCTTTGATCAGGTGCCTTAGAACACCTTCTCTGCCATTACTCATCTATCACAGCACTCCACCTCTGCACTTCAGTAGATTATGGGCTTAATTTTGTAAAATCCAGGTGTAGTTTGTAATTTTGTCAACAGGCAATCAGCTATGTCTGGCAATACTGTTCTTAAATGTATGCTCTTAATGGGAAATGGCTTTTTTTTGCGTGTATTTCTTTCACTAATAGCGATCTACTCGGTGATGGACCAGAATCCGGCAGCTTCACACCCTTTTGATGAACAGAGGATTGATATTTCTGATGAGAGGAACAGGTAATGCTCTAGCTAATTCTTTGAAGTACTTTCCTCTGTGAATCATCATTACACCTTCTAGAGAGTCAGACTAAGTTGGCTGCTCTTTGCACTAATTTTTGGAAGGCACTGTGACATTTTACGGATAGCAACGGCTACATCGGAGAAGAAAGAAATATAAAAGTAGTATATTCTCAGCAAAGAAACCCACGGGCTGCTTTTACTCTTCCAAGTGGATGCTGAAAAGAAAGGGGGATGTGCTACATCCTGTCTGGAGAGTACAGCCAAAGGTTTTTTAAAGAGCATGAGACCATTTACATTCCCTGGATCTTTTTGAAGGATAATTACTGCCTACAATGCCCAGTGTATGTCCACATGAATAGTTCTGGTTGCTGGCTGACACTGAAAATAGGAAGATTGAACTTTTCATTACTGAATATGTCAACCATTTCTGCATTTTCCCTACCAAGTGAAAGGTGTACAGACAGAGAATGAGGTCTATGTATGATCAGTTCTTTTTAATGTTTTTTTTTTTAGTATAAGGGCTAGCACCTTTGAACAATTCTCCTTTGACTCATTAAATGTCAGAAGCAAATGTAGACTAGAGGCATAAAACTTCCTCCCATGAAGAAGCTTATAACTGTAGTAGCTTTCCTCTGTGTAGAAGCATCCTTCACACGAATACAAGCTTATACGTAAGCAAGCACTCTGACACATTAAATGATATTCACAAATAACCTAGGGAAATTGAGAGAATAATTCAGTTGCCTACAAATGGATGTGAAGTGCCATTTGAGATACTGTGGTGTCTCATCTCGTCTTTCCTGTGTCTCAACAGGTTACCAGCTGCTGGCCCAGAAAAACATAGGGCCTCTGTTAAGTTCTTTGCCATATCTATCAGCTCTCTGTGATTGTATCTTGCCTAGGACATCTCAAATGGCACAAGATCCTTTCATTTAGACTACTAGACTAAGCCCAAATAGATTAAAATATCATAAAGTTGGTTTCAAGGTGGTTGAAATACCACACCTGTAGACATTCTAGCTTAGTTAGTAGTACATTTGAGCATCTATTAAGTGTCCTTATGCATATATTGTTAGTCGTATCCTAATCTGTACTTTCATATTTGTAATTATATATATGTTTGATGAAATAAAAAGTAAGCTTTTTCATACCTGCTGCATTATCAGACTATACTAAAGGTACTACAAGCACTCTGGAGTGCATGGTGGTAAGTGAATGCTTAGGGAAGGTGAGTTATTTTTATGTGGCAGTTGTATTGGTAACAATAAAAGATAATTAAAAGTAGGGATAAGCAAAAACAGGTAAATGATTTCAGTTAATTTATGTTTCTCCAAATGATGGTTAGAATCATTGTGTCTGTGACTACTTCAGGTGAAAAACACGATTAATGCACGTTCAGTGCTAAAAATATGCTAGGCTGAAAATGCAGGGTGCAATTATATGTTTAAAAGAGGGAATAAGATCTCACAATTTTTTTTGAGCTTTAGGTCAGTGATTCCCCTAGGTTACTCTATAACCAGCAATGTGCCAGTGTTGTTCTACTTCTTACACTCAGAAGAAGCAGAAACTATGACTGGTAAGCAGGATGCAAGTCCTGAAGGAGGAATGAAAGTGAAGGACACAATTATAATTCAGAATGAACTTGATAATTGCAGAAGTGATTTGAAATCAGTAAGATAAAGTGCAGTAAGTTCAAGCACAAAATGCATAGGATACATAGAAGTGTTTGTGTAGGCTGGAAGGGAGAATTATTAATGTAACATGGAGGTGTTACTGACTGGGCAATGATGTTATAATAGATCACAGACTGAATAGGAATAGACTGAATAGCTATTCACCACAAAAAAAGGAATAAATTTAATTTTGGATTTATTAATGGGAAGATCATGTATAAGAAACAGGAGGTGAGACCTCAGGTGAGGTAGAATGTCCAGTTTTGTACACCATGGCTTAAGAAAGATGTACATATATTATAAAAAGAACACAAGACATCAATAAAAATGATTAGATATTTAAAGATCAAAGGGCATATATCTTCGGGTGATATAAATCACTTAGTAACTCCCAAAGAACTAGGCTGATTCATACCAGCTGAGGAGCTGATTAAAAGACTTATTTTTAAAAATTTCTTTCTAATCTAACCTTAACAGTGGCAATTTGCATTAGCTTCTCAGTGCCGTCAAGTTTTCCCTAGGGCTTACAGAAAAGAATTATTTCAGTGTCATAATTTAACTCTCTATATTTTTAGCTTTTAAATTAATCTAAAGATCTCTTTTTGTTTCTATTTTAACATTATTTAAAAATGAACATATTTAAAACGGGGAAAAACGGAAGTGCTTTTTAAATACAAGGCACAATTAACCTCCAAACCCCTCTGTCTCTTATTATCAGTGAAGCCATAAGCTTAATAGAATCAAAAATGGGTTATAGACAATGAGAAAAATCTTCTTTTTTTTTTTTTTTTAAAGAAAAAGGTAAGGTATGTAAAGGTATGTACTGCAGTACATAAGACAGCTGTTATATATCTGAATAGAGGAAGCTGGTTTCTCCATGAACAGGTTTTCCTATAGTTGAAATGTCTCCTGTTACCCCATGTCAGTTGGAAAATACTGGAGCGGAAGGAGAGAGATCTGAAGAAGTCTGGTAATCAAGGTTTTCCTAATTTGAATTAGATAAAAAAAAATCTGTGCTCCTGCAACTGACTTCTTAGTGGTGTGCAAAAAAACACTTGAAAGGACTATTTTAAAAAATGCAAAACCAAGCCTTTTTTGTCTATGTATTCATATATTTTGCATATTGATATCATATTTATTTGAATTTATTTAAGTAATTGGTGAATGATTTGGAGAAAGATATCTGCAAAGGTTGGTCTTGAAAGAAGATGGTGAAGATAGGATCTACCTGTGTGCTAAATACAAAAGGAAGTTCAGGAAAAAAAAGGGTTTCTACCAATGACTGAGTTGGAGACTCTAGCGATAGACAATGTGTAAAAAAAACCTGAAATTCTCAATGCCTTTTTTGTCTTACTCTTGACAGGCAAAGATTTCTCACAGACTTCTGTATGTACCACCGAAGTTTGGGAGAGTTGGCAACCAACGGGGTAGGGGGCTACTCAGAGAGGCTGGATGGTTGAGCTCTTGAGATGGGATTCACCTGAGAGTTCAGTGATTATGGGGCTCCCTTCTGTCATTTATGAAAGCTCATGGCAGTCAAGGTGGCTTCCTGGGGACTTCAAACAGTGCTCTCCTCATTAGGAAATGCAGAAAAAGTCTCAGTGTAGTACAAAATGTAGTAGAATTGCCCTCTCCTTGTTCCTTTGATATATCATGGAGCGTATTCTCTCAGAATCCAACTCCATGCACGTGAAGGTAATTGGGGAAGAGTCAGTGCAGCTTGGGAATAATCTGAGCAACCCGATTGCCTTCTGTGTGCATAGTGGGGCAGTGGTGCATATAACTTTTCTACAGGTGGTCTCTTCAGGAAGATAGAATAAGAAATAGTAAGGCTCATTTCTAAGTTTTTCCTCTTCCATACATGCTAAAGGAATTGTAGACTTGCAGAAAATTGCACTGGTGAGGGGTTACACCAAGTAAAAACAATGTGGATTTAATGAGGAAGTCTCTTCCCAATTAGGTATAGGGATTCTGGAAGTGAGCCTGGATAACCCCAGCCTGCATTGGCAATGGGTTGTCCTCTCGGGAAGGGTTTGCACTAGTCTGCTTGCCTAGATCCTGAACTGTCCTGATTTAATACCATGATTAATTCTTGGGGCTCTTTTCTTCCTCAGAGCTTTTGGTTTTGTCGTAAGACATTCCTGATACTTGAAGGCTGATGGAGTTATGCTCTTGTGATGAGATGCATGAGCTTTAATTGATTTTTTTTTTTCATAAATGGAATAGGCTTAGGAAATTTTATCTTTTGAAGGGAGAGATTGACTTTTCATCCTTACTGGATCTTTACAGTGATCCTCCTTGGATTCTTCCTTACAGTCAAGAAACTTACATAACAGTTGAATAGCCCAAACTGGGAATCTGAGAAGAGATTTGACTTCTCCACTGTTCAACATATAAACGCTTAAAACATCACCAGTGTAGGGTTTCTGGTTGATGTAGTCTGGACCGTGTGGAAACAAGACGTAGTTAACTCAGCAGGTTTTTTGACGGATCTAACAGCATTTAAAATGTTTCTATTGCTTCTACCACATTCACTCACCTGGAAACCTTTCTCTTTTGAACATCATCAAAAGATATTTTTGCAGCAGGCTATAACTATTTGAGGGAAAGTTTTATGCTTCTTATAGGTTATGTGACGAGTGTGTCCAACAAGTCCCTGATTTTAGTTGCATTTTTTCCTGAGAGAGTATGTGAGACAAAGCAATATCCTTACAGTGGTTTACGCTAAGCAAGAATCTGGCCTATTCTTCCCGTTTCTCAAACAGACAAGATACAAGTTGTATCTTAATGACGTAGTCTGTCAGCATTGCATAAAGCTCTTTGCAAAGTCCTGTCTAAAACAAGAGGAAAGGATTTGCTTAGCTGGAGAAAATAGATCCTTTGTTTTGAATTTCAAATGCTAAGTCAAGGTATTGCTCTTTTTCTCTCTGTGGTCCCTGGATCAATGATAAAAATCTTCACAGAGCAGTCAAGGCCCAATGTCACTCCCTATTCCCTTTGTTTGCTGGTTAAGCTCAATAAGATCAAAAGAACTAAGATCTGTGAAAGCATATTTAGATCAAGTCTTGTTAATACCTTCAAAAGAGGTACTCCATGTGTTTGAAGATCTAGTGCTTAATCACTCTCGCAGGGCAAACTGAGTCTTCTCTCCCATTCAAATTTGTTTGACTTGAACCTGTCTACTCCCGCTTCTTGGTTTGTTCCTGCTTGATTACAAATCCTGCTGGGACTCGGCATCCCTGTAGGTCTTTCCTTGAGAAGATAAACAGTCTAAGCTGTTAAGTTTTTCATGTTTGTATGTCTTCAGTTTTATACTGATTTTACAAATGTTGATATCAAAAATGAAAGCAGAATTCCCCTTTCAGTGCTACTGGTAAAGGCACTGAACTAAAATCATGCTACTTCTCCTAGATTCATAATTTGAAGGATCATATTAGTGCTTTTTTGGTATCAACATAATGCTTGGAGACTAAGATAATCCAACTATTTTAACCCTGGAATCATCTTTAGGCACTGATTCACCGACAAAGCCTCTGTTCTGGTTTACATTTTTCTTTCTAGATGTATAGTGTGAATTTGATAGTATTAAAATATTTTGTGTGTTTCAGTTGTTTCATCTGATGAAGTACTGCAGATCATTCTGTATAACTGTTCTATTCTTGCTCTTTATCATTCCACTTGTTTTGTGTCATCTATAATTGCATTAAGATTGTTTTAGCCTTATTTCAAAATCATTTATGAAACTGTTATATATTCTCAACTCTGTAATGCCAGCTCTGAAGTATCATATTGAATTACTTGAGTTCCACAGTGTTTTCCCTTTTGTAACTATGTAACTATTTGACTGTTTCTGGGGATAGACCAAGTTTTAATTCATTTAATGACTGCTTTATTAATAATGCATAGTGTTAATTTTTAGATCAGATTATCATACGCTGTTAAGTCCAATGCCTTATAAAAGTCTAAATATATTTTCTTTTTTTTTTTCTTTTCAAGAAAACTTGTGACCTCATTAAATATTGAAATAGGGTCTGGTCAATAAGATGTAATTTCTGTATAAATGTCATCACTAGTTGCAATTGTATTCCAGTATTTAGTTTTTTTAATTGATAAAAGATAGAGGATTTAGTTAAGAATTTGGCCATGTTAGATTATTTGGCCTATAGTGATATTTAATGTCCTATTTTCCTTTGTTGAAAGTATGCCCACCAATTAGCAATCATCCAGATTTGTTAAAAGCATACAACAACATGGCAAATATCTCCTCAAGAAGCTCTAGCACTTCAGTGCGATATAAGAAAAGTTTTGAACATGTCATGAGAATATTTTGGCATTGAAAAAAGGTTCCTTTTGCAAAAAAGATCATTGCCATGTGCAACCTGTTGTATTCTGAAGAAATACAAGGAAGAAAAAGGAAACAAAGGTACTGCTGGGAGCAAACGTTGTTTAATACCATATTGGCCGAAGTATCTCCTCCTCTAAACCAAATCTCTTCTTCTATGTATATTTAAAAAAAAATGAATACAGTTTATGGCAAACTACTGGAAACATCAAGAAAAAAAAAACAGGAGCAGGAGGGGGATATAATTATTATTTCTGCCTATATCTTTATATCTCTCTGAAGCCAGAACCACCTGCATATAATTAAAATTCAGAGCATGTGTCCCTGATTCAAGGATAGATTGAGCATCTGGCTAAAAGCAGCAATGTCAGTCTTTGTCTTGGCAGGAAATAAAACTGAATCTACTTTAACCAGAAATGGGCAGTGAAAATCAACAGCATATGATGGAGATCCAGAGACAACAGGGAAGAATTCAAATCTGAGCCCTTCTGAGGCCCTGGCAGAGGTGGAGGAGAAACAGGCTGGAACTGAGAGGTAATGGGCAGCCCCCTGGGATGATCAGGATCGAGCTGCAGCTGTCACACAGGTGCAGGAAGCATCATCCAAACCAAGAGATTTGGTGATTTATCAAGGGGAAAAAGAGCAGTGAAGGGAAACCCTTAAAACAAACAAACTTCCGGAGCCAGAAGTGGAGCAGCACAGCTGGAGCAGGGCTTGGAAAGATGGTCAGGGAGTACTTACAGCTCCAGGAAGGGAAAATGAAGCTACGAGTTTAGCAGGAAATCAGACACCTCATCCAGCTAAAGCTCCGTGCAGGAAGAAGGGGACACTGAAAAGCAACTTGCCTGTCTTCACCTGCACATGTAAAAAGCTCCGCTGTTTTGGGGATGTGTGCTTGAAACGTCAGGATGTGCGCATATGTATGAAGCGATCTGGCTGGAATGAGGAAATGGGAACGGACCAGCCCTAAGAAAAACCCAACGTCAGCACTATGCAATAGCATTATACGCTTTTACTATACATAGTAGGGTTCTATACAATTTCTAGGAACCAGCACAGACTTATTTCTGTGCCAATCTATATGCCAGTATTTCTGAAGATATGAATTCTACCATGAAAGATGCAGGGTCAGGATTTTTAAAGTATGTAAAGCACTAAATTTTCATGGAAACCAGTTGAGGACCTTATAAGAGGATTTAGTTACCTAAATACCTTTAGAAATCTGATGTTTCAGTTAAATTTTTTGAAGCAGAGAAGCCTCTTACCTGCTAACTTTGGAAAACTTTGGCTCAGGTCTAAGTTAACCTACTTGATTATTTCTTTTAGGAAATTTAGCACGCGGGCTTCTTTTAAGTCACATCGCAAAAACAGTATTTTATTCTATTCAGTGCTCAAAGGAATTTGATGACAGATACCACCACTGTTTCAGAACTGACATGTATCTACTCCTCCTTCAAAGAAAAGAATCTATGTCAATGCTGCTAAGTTGCTAGGACAACATGAAGGAACTTAAGGATTTTTTTCTCTTCAAGAAGCAGCACTTTCTTGCTGCCGAATTAATTATATTACTCTATATTTATCACAGCTCAGGCGAAAAGTGACAATTAAGCTATGACACTTCCCTGCAGGATTGCCATTTTATTTCTAAACAGAATGAGATGGGGGCACATAATCAAAATCAAACAGAGACCCTTTCCACACTGGGCTGTCATTTATCCTTCAGAGACAGAGACTTCTTAAGTGTCCAGTTTGGATATTAGTGTAGCATCTCCCATAGCAGTGATAGAAGAGGTCAGTTTGGCACCACAAAGTGTTTTTTTTTTTTTTTTTTTGCACAGTGCAAAATTCAGAAGTGAAGAGTTGCTTGAATTGAACCCATAGCAGGGAAATGTAGAGTAGGATTCTGTTACAAGGAATAGTTTTCCTATCATAAATTGTCAAGGAAAACTCTTTTTGGGAAATTTTTCAAAACTAATCTTTTCCGGCTTTAAAAATACACACCTTTTTTTTCTTGATCTATCAAAATATGTTACTTCACCTATCTGGTTTCTGAAATCTAGAAAAAGGAATCCTATGCTTTGATTTGTTATTATTACTTTTTCTTCACAGAAGGGCATTCATTTCATCTTTGACTATTTTTGAGCTAATGTTCTGGATATACTGAACAGAAAATACTGGAGAAGGCCCCAAAAGAAGTTTCAGGTAATCACTGGGGGAAAAAAAAAATGTGTAGGATATCAACTTTCTGCCAAGCTTGGAAATGTGGAAAAAAATACCTAAGGGTGGTGAAAAATCCGACTCTCAGGCAATCTTGCCCCTCTAAGAAATGAGCAGTCCAGGCTGAGCTGAGGCATCACACTGTCTGAGTGCTGAAAGTCATCCCCGGGGAAGGCTCAGGTGGTGCTCCATTATGCATTTAATTAAGGTTATATATGCACCTGCTTGCTCTCCTTCTAGAGCAGTAAGGTAAGAAACAATCTTCAGCACCCTTTGACAGTAGGGGGGTACCTTAATTTATTGCTGGGCTAAGCTGGCAGATAACTCTCTCTTTGCAAGGAGCAAGGAGAAAGCAGGGAAGGATGTGGATTTAGATGCTTCCAGAGCTAATCTCCTGAAGCTTAAAGCATCAAGGCAATTAGACACACTTCTGTCCTCTTTGATCATAATTGAAAGAGCTGTGAATGTAATCAAAAGCAACATTTTTTTTTTTTTAACCAGAGTGCTGATAATCGGGTACTTTCTGAAAAAAAGGGCATGTGGCAGAGAATGTGGCAGCAGCATCAGAATCAGGTGTTTTGTCACAAAACGCTGTATCCTGCTCTGTTTATCTACAGTTATTATTAGACAGCAGTGAATATATTGTAAGTACTGATATGGTATTGATGTGCACTGACTCTTACTTTTAGAATGTTTGATCTTATTTAATTGCTATTATATTGTACCTAGAACTGTTTCAGTTTTAACTGTGTGTAAAGGGAGGTGGTAGGATGTTACAAATATCTAGAAAGTCAAATGCACCCACAATCCACAAAGCGAGTTTTCTGAGCAGTTCTGGTTTACACTTTGCAAATATTCTTCAGGGTGGTTCTATGGAAATAGAAATAACAATCTAATCTCTGATTTTCTTCATGAGACAAAATTGATTTTATTTCCTTTTGTCTTCAATTTGCATAATAAAATCAGACTAGAACACATATATACAAGACTAATAAACTTTAGGAACCAGAGAACTAAAACAAACTTCTGTTATATGAGAAGTTTCATATAGATGTGTAAAACTAGTTTTGTAGTTTAGCGTTAGTTTTGCCTTGCCAATTTGTGGCACAGGACAGAGGTCTTTAAAGTCCACTTCAAAACAAATATGATTTGCACTGCTTAATTTGGCATTTGAGCGTTATAGGCTTTGAAAGGAGACAAAGCCACAATAAATCACACTAGATCCACTAAGTAAGTGTGCTTTCAATATTTACAGAATTGCTGGCCTCAACTTCCTTGAACATATGTGCTTATAAATCTAATGTGTTACTGTTTAGAAGCTCTAAATATCCTTATGTCATGAAATCATTTTAACAGATGGTTAATGTATGACCCCAACTTCTCAGTGCATGTTAGCAAAGATTTACTAGATTAAGATTATTCCCTGTTTATACTGTCTGAATCTGGTCCTGCTAGGTATTCCATGCAGTAATTCAAATAATATGGGTCAAGCAAATGTTGCAGATAGGTTCAACATTTTTTTTTTTATCTCAAAGATATAACCTTATAAATTTCTTCTTATAGGTGCTTGCTTCTGTCCTGCACTTGCTACAAATAAAAAGGACATCTGCAACAATAATGGCATTTGCAGATGATACTGTATGTGAAAGATCTTTAAAAATGAAAGAGGTGGAAGACAGAAATAAGTCATCAGGAAATAAGATGTTTCAGAATATCTGTGAAAGATAAAGAGTTAATTCCACATGGTCAGTGGTAGGAGAAATTTTAAAGTTTGAATGGTAGAGTAACAAGGTTAGACTTCTACAATTAGTTTTCTAAAACCGCTTTTCATATCAGTTCTCATACAATTTGAAAACAGAACTTGTGGTGCATTAAGGCACCATAGCATTACATTTTATAGTTGAGAAACTGGCACACACACAGATGTATCCTTTGGAGATGGGAGCATTCTCAAGAGAAGCAATTTTCTGTCTTAAACCAGACGAGCTGTTCCAAGAGGCATTTATCAAGTGAAAATGTGGTACTTCTTCCAGAATGAAGCACATAAAGGTCCCTCCAGCATATCAGGAAAAGAACTTGTATTACTTTAGCTCCTGATACGAATTTTAACCATAAAGCTATTCAGCCTCTCTAAAATAATTGAGTGGGCAGTGAATTATGGGAAGAAACATCTACTTTATCAAAGTAGTACAACATGAGCATATTTTGCAAAAATATGACTCCTTTTCTGTGACTTTTTGTGTTCAGCAGAATTCTGTTTTCAGCTCTGGACCTCACAATATCAAAAATAGGCATGTTTTTCAGTGATTAGAGGGAGGAAAAAGTCATTAGGGAGAAATAAGCAAAAAAAGATGAAAAATAATTCTGCTAAGCTGATTTGTGATACTTAGCACCTAAATCAAATTCAAAGATGCTAATCACCCAACATCTCCTATTAGCGTGAAAGAAATGTAAGAATTTGGTCACAACTCTGAAGTCTTAAATATGGTATGGTGGCTGACAGGTGTCTAATAACACTCTTCAGCCTTGTCATTCACGTTATTCAAGTTTACTAAAAGGATTGCTGTGGACTTTAAGGGAGTCACGATTTCGGCTACATGGCTGCCAAGAGAAGGCATTTGCTGGTGCCTCCCTGGGTTAGAGCCCTTTCCTGGTGCATAGGTAACGTGACTGCGAAGCTTCATGGTATGCCCAGTTTGGAGAAGAAGCTTGAATTTAAATCTCCTTTGTTCTTGGAGCAGGGTGAACGAGTCCTTGATCTACAGGTTATTTGTTCTCTCAGTCATGTAGGAATTATTCTACTTCATATTAAATATGCACAGGTACAGTTCATCGAATTTTACCTCAGAAGGGAAATCATTTACTAATCGCTTTTTCCCCCACAGAAGCTAAATTTGATTTGCTCTATTTTAGATCTGCTTGTAAGAAAACCCGCAGAAGAGAGTTTAAAAGTGGGAAGAAAAAAAAAAAAGGTTAGTCTTGCTGCCAATTAACATTAATTCCCACTTTTGTCTTTTTGGGGGGAGTATTTCGTCAGTGCAGAGGGTCAGGATCTGCTGCAGGCCAGGCAGATTGCTCCCTTCTCCCAAGAGTGTCTGATAGAGATTTGCCATGGGAAGAGCTGAACTTCATCTACTGGTTTAGGACTGGACTGCCACAAGAATTGTCTATTGGAGCGATATGCAGAACAACTCATGAAGTGTGGGCTGCTTTTGTCCTGGGAATCTGCTGTGGGACACATCATCCTGGGAGAAGCACAGAGCCCTCCCAAGGCAACATGTCCTTCCCACTCTTTTCCTGCTTTAATTTCACCTTGTTGGCATTTCCTCAATGAACTTGTTTTCCCCATATGCAACTATTCTTTTTTTAAACCAAGATAACACCTTTGGCAAAAGTCCATGGATACGAAAGTCTATTTTAATTTTTTCTTCCTCTCAAGATCAATAGTACTTGTTTTACTTATCAAACACATTTCTATGTGCACTTGTCAAAAGGCCAACATAAAGGCATAATGTCATTTGACCTCTTTTTCTTATCTGTAAGCAGTTACTAATCAAGGATCTTTCCTTGCATTAGGGCAAGTGGTAACTCTAGTTCACTTCTCTTGTCTTTGTAGGGCTACCGATATGTTCCCAGATTTCTCAGATGATTTTTTTCACATATTTTTCTGCACTGAATTTGTACCAGATGTTGTCTATACATTGGAATTTACAGTGTGCTTACTGATTCCAACCAGGGCAAAAAGAAGTAAAGTTTGGATTATTCTACAAATGATGAAGGAAGGCTTGAAGAAAAGTTAAGACTATTTTGTCACAGTTTTTTTTACCTTTTTCAGTACTAAAACTCTAGATAACCTGTTGGCCTAGTAAGGACAATCTGACTCGGTGTAAGATACCCAAAGGAAAATGTGCTGGCTATCCCTTTTGTAGTAAATAAATGGGCTAAGACCAGTTTGAAGGCAAATGGCACTGCACTATTTGCATCTACCTATTTCTGACACCAAACATGGCTTCATCTTTGTGCCTGTTGGGGCATTAGTTGGACATTGTCAGGAAGATTCTTAATTGGCATAGACTTAAACTGTACTAAAGCAGCTAACAGTTTACCAATGCAGGCAATCATGGCAAGCTTGGCTTTTTTAGATTATTTTTATAAATGTAGCTTCAACTGAATTAAACCAAATGAAATACTTTTAAAAGACTCTTATTTAAAAGTCCAGGCAGAGACTAGCAGATTCATCCACATCTTAGTTTGGCCAAAGCCCTGCTTAAGTCCTCCTGCTCAGGTGTTATTTTCTCTTTCATAATGAGAAAGGGACACACATTAACCAAGTGCTTGGAGCACTTCTTAGAAGTATAGAGAGCTTAGGGCCAGCTTCTTCCTAGATGTCTGCTTTTTTAAAAAGATTTGAACCCACATATGCTTCCACCTGGGAGAAAAGTGTGTGCTTCATCTCAAGCTCATATGTTAGTGCTATTCTGCTTTGCATTAAATAATTATCTGCTGGTCCAAAGAGTGTGAGGGTAGGAGAACAGTTGGATATGCTCATTTGATCAGAAACAGGGTGGTAAGCCTGAGTAGTTGGATTTGTAGCTGAGACATAATCACTGATCCTGTTCATGTTTGTAGTCATTTGTGATATATAGCAAATCAATAGCAAAGCTATTTTATGCTCCGTCTGCTGCTGAAGTATCTTCGTAAAAGATGCATGTTTGATAGCTTACGATTAGGTGATTTTGTAACTGATCATCAACATAATTGTTATTCTTTTTTCTTCAGTAGAAGTGGTTATAGGAAATGGAACTGGTTTGTTACTGAACTTCATGCTTATTGATACTGATGGTGTATCTTTTAAGAGTTCATTTTGCAATGTCACTGTGCAGAGTTCTCTAAATTCTCACTTGGAGAAATAAATATATATGATACTATGTAAGTAACCATGGGACAGATTTGTTGACACTCGAGGCCTCCGTGCATTAACCAACAGTTCTGTGAATATTTTTCCTTTGACAGACTTTTTTCCTTTGATATCTTTGTTTCATAGATAGTTAGTGAATTAAACATAAAAGACAACGAAGAGAAGTATTTCTCTGTTCCTGGCATTAATTCTGTCAGACATGTAAAGCCTATATTCTAAGTAATATATTGATTTAGAGTAAATAAAAATAAACCTTGTAATTTCTTGTAGTGAAACATATAGCAAGGCTTGGGGAATGAAAGCTTGATAGTGGTGTTAGAAAATGTTAAGATTTTCCATGGATATAGATATTATGGTCAAGGAATGGGAGTTAGACGGAAGGTTATACATCAAACACTGACATTCTCTTTCATCTAACAGGTTTCATCTTTCCAGCTTTCAACATCAAGAGCTAAAGACAAACCCTAAGGACTGCAATTAAGATATGCCCTCTTACATCAGGGCTGAAAGTTGTGGCTGATTATTTGAAGGGGAATAATAAAAAACACACACTGTATTTTGCTTGGCTAACACGCTCTTTACGTTAACCAACATGCTACAGAAAAGTTATGGGCTCATGAAATTTTATATGAGGGCTTTTAAACATAAAGCAAGTGTGTAAGTGAGATTTATGGGTCATTTATTCAACTACTGTAGTGTTATTCTGGCCAGATCATCAACATTGCTGCTGGAGTAAGACTTGTTTTTTTTGTGTGTGTGTGTGTGTGTGTGTTTTTTTTTTTTTTTTTAGAGGACAAAAGAAATCAATAAGAAGTAATGTTGTTCTTTGGGCTGTAGTCAGCATGACCTCTGTTGCAGATTCTTCTGTCTGGCTATAAAAGAATCATGAGTCTAGGTTTTGAGCATACAAAAATCTTTTGACTTCTGTAGCATAAAGAAGGGACAGTAACTATTTTTCCATTGTATTCAAGTATCTCTCATGAATTAAAATCAGACTTAGAGGGAACTAAAAAGTATATTTTTAATGTGTTTATACATGGAAAATTGGGCCATAGTGTCTAGCCCTTATTTCTTAAACATTAAACATATTCAATTAATAGATTTTTTTTTATCAGAATTTATGACGGCCAAATTGAGAATTAGACTAAAGAAATATCTAGCTCAGGGTGTGGTCCTAATGGATGCTTAGAGAAACAGGACAATAAACAAAAATATTCCCTGGTTTATCTTCCATCTTCACACATGCTAATCTGCCCCAAAGTGATGGATTTCTCACAGCTCTTAAGAGGATTTGTCCACTGTTAGTGGAAATGGAACTGAATGAGTTCTGTAATGGTTAATATGGACCCCTTTATGTGAATTAATGCCAATAAAACATCACTTCCTGTTCTTTACTTTCATTTCTCCACCCTCACGTGCCTTCCTATGAAAGGCAGAGAGAGAGACTGTTCCTCTCTTTTGTGTTTCTCTCTTTCAGCACCACTCGCCAGGGGAGCAGGTGAAATGCTGGGAATGGTTTTGGCATATGTGTTCTTGCTTCCTTCTTATTTCTACTGTTCCACGAGTTTCTTACCAAATTAGGTTGAATTTGAATACCATCCATAACAGATAGAGGCATGAAGCATTATAACAATTCATTCTCTTGTCTCTAGTGATAATATTGCTATAGTTGGACTATTTTTCTGGGCTTACATTTGCCAGGTGTAGAGTATCAAATATCCTAAATGCTGAGGTGTGATGGAGGGAAAAGACAAGAGGAAATTTGTATTGCAGATTGTTTGAAATGGCTTTTCTAAGGTCACAAGTGATAAAACTGCCTTTGATATGGCATTCAGAGTCTTCAGCTCTGTTTTAGCTTGACTCTCTCCCCTCTGATACCTGATATGTAGCTTAGAGAGTCAACAAAGTGAATGTAACTTAGTGCTTCACTGCATGCAGTCGCATAAATCTCTGCCCTCATAGACAAGACTGCACTTCTGCAGTCTAAGCTGAAGCCATATATCTAAAATAAGGAAAGGTGCTCTTCATGTCCTATTCTTTGCCTGGTACACTTCAGTAAAGCAAAATCAGCTCCACAGCCAAAAGAATTTTTTTTTTGGCAAGTGTGAATAAGTATATATGGAGAGAAAAATATTTTAATATGTCTACTCAAGTTCCATACAAACTCTTCTGAAAATTGAAATTGTTTAAATGTCAAGACCAATTCACATGGGATCAGAGGCTCTGTTTTGAACAAGTTCATTTTAGGACAGACCTATTTTTCAAATATTGTTGCAAATGTAATACAAAGGTTCAGATTGAGTCACCTTCACCTGGACTCATGCCAGGTTGCGTTGGACCTGGTGACTGCATACTTGCAGTCCCAGACATTTTTTTTTTCTAGCAGGAAAGCACTTTTAAAACGTCACAGATGGTCATAATAGTTGAAAGTGCTGGCATAATTAAATACCTGGAATTTGTTAAAGAATATTCTAGACACCAATAAATGGCTTCTGTGCAGTTTGGCTTTACCAAAGACGCAATATTTAGCATAATATGAAAGATTTCTAATGTATGGTAGAAGACAACATTACACAAACAATTTATTCTTTGGGTCTGAACTGAGGCTGATCTTAGTCTGCTTGTTGGTTTTCCATGCCTCCTTGGCTGCTTTACCTTTTCCTCCCTCCGTCACGCTCCAAACTGTTTTCACAGAGCTCTGCCAGAATGGCCCTCATCTGTATGTGTGCTTGTGAAAGGGCTTTTGTGCTTCTTTTCTGTTGGATTCATCCCCAGACGCTAATGTAATGAAAATATTATTAATGGTATGTTGTGTAACAGTGGCTCTCAAAGCCAGTCCTGTGGAGTACTTGGTAGCATCCAGCGGAGAGCTGGCTAGCCGTGTGGCATTGGCTCCTTCTTGTCCTTCCTTGCTGAAGAGGTACTGGAAAGCAGCTAAAAGGATGCTGCTCAGGGTAATTTTCTGTTACAGCAGAAGAACCTAATGAGAATGGGTAGCCAGGTTCATTAATTTGGACAGCTATGGTGGGGATTCACCGTGCTTAATTTTTGTTGTCTGTAACAATCAACATAGAAGCTAGTCCCCCTAAATGCCCTTTGTAATGAATGGGGAGCAACAAACTCTTTTAAAATGGGGCTTGTGCCATGTAGTTCAGTTGTCACGTTTCCCTTTACCCCCTGTCAGACAAGTCACCTGCCTTCCCTCCCTGCCTGTAAAGGAAGCACAGGGTGCTGGCTCAGGGGTAGCCATCTCTACTGTAGGGATAGCAAATCCACCTGAAACACCTAAAACACCTAATTTATCCATAGTATTCATCTATCTGCTCTAGGCACTTTTTCAGCAGGTTGTATTTTTAAAACTATCACTGTGATGGTCAGAAGTTTTATTACCCCCTGTTCCACAGAAAGGGTAAGGAGGTGCAGGGAGCTGGAAGCTCAAGCTCCACTGAGTGATCTTGGTTCCCCCACGGGATGATGTGTCCAGAGATCTGTGTGCATCTCGCTCCTCAGGGCAAGCAGGCAGCAAAACACATTCACAGGGATCCCCCTGCATCTTGTACAACCTTGCAGGGGGAATCCATGGAAGGGAAAAGCCAATGTCACGGTCCAGCGTCCCTGCTCCGTGCTTTCTATAGGTATAGCTCTAGAATGGGAAAGGAAACTTCTCATGACTGAAACTTCATAGCTTTGTAACTAAAAATGAATTAGGACAAAACAGAGGTAAGTTCTCATGCAGCAAAAATGCCTGCAAAGCTTTGATATGGAATGTATTCTACAAGTTTAGCAATATTCTGAATATTAATTAAAATACTTGGCTTTTTATCCAGATTAGCATCTATTCAAGTTGAGTTGTGTAAACAAAAAGACCAAGTCTAACAAAAAGATTAGTCATAGTACTGTTTTTGTTTCTTGATGTGAAAGCTATACAAGCTAGAGCAGCTTTAAAATCCACACACTGTTTTCATTAAAATATAATTTCCTACCCACTGGTGCATCATTTATTTCAGTTCCTCTTGAAACACTGTAGAAAAAGAAATGCTACTTTTGTGAGTTAAACAAGTTACCCATGGTAATGTGATCTATGAGCAGATAGGAATTAATTCTGAATCAGGAGGTAATCCTGAGACCCATTTATAGGAGATGTTTGTATTTTTCCACACAGCAGCAAACACAGCTTCTTGGATGTCCATTTTCCTTAAAGAAACACATGGCATGTTAAACAACTATAATGCTGACCAAAAGTGTTTTATTTTTCTTTTCTTGTACATAAATATTTGCAAGCAGTCTGCTTCCCTATTTATTCTAAACACTGATCAAGAAATCAATGTTTTTAAGTCTGAAAATTCTACCCAGAAAAGTCTCAGAGGAATATAATATAAGCATTATGCACTTATTGATGATTATATGTGTGATTTTTTCTATTAAAATTTGAAAACAGGTTAGTTTGTTAGACTGTGTGTGTTTTTCTCTCGGACCAGGATGTATGTGTGTGTGTGTGTATGAAGGAACATTTTCAACATAATAAGAAATGCTATTTGTGCTTCACAGGTGGAGAAAGTTAAACATAGGTGATTTACTGTTAGATATACTTTTTAAATGAGTTGCTCAGCTTTCCTGTGATTTCCTTGCTGATTTTCAAGCAATCATAGGACAATCCATCATAAAAAAATTTGATTTATATTCTGATTATAGGAGAATCTGTACTCTTTAAATGTATTTACTGTATGCATTCATACAGTAAATATATGTACATATATGTAGAATGTATACAGAGATACACACCTGCTCTATTTGAATATGTTTAACTTTTTTTTTCCTGCTTGTGATATGTTGCATACAGGCCCAGGTTTCTATGAGCAGAATGTTACCTGTAAATTTTAAGTAGCCAATATTCTGTGAAACATGTGCCAGCTTGTTATTTGCTTGGCTAAGTAGGGGCCAAGGTTTTTGCTGTGTTTTGTGCTCAGGCTTCTTTTTAAGCAGACTAAAGTGACCAATATTTGCATATGAATAGTCCTCTAGGAACAAAAGCAAGTTATTAACAGAAACCCATGAACTGCTGTATGAGAAGTAGAAGTCTTCTGCAAGCTATTGCATTTCGGAAATGTGATGCTTCCACTTAAAGCTAATGTAAGGTTTGTGAGTATGCTCTGCTCATACAGAATCCCATCTTTTTTCTAAGACACAGAGAAATGAGCATGCACATTGCATTAAAGTAGCAGCCTTTTCTTCCTTCTGCACAACCTGGTGAGAAAAAAAACACAAACTAGAAGGGGTTTGAAAGCATTATGCTTTGCACTGTATATAGTCAATATACACTGGTTCAAAGTGGCCATAACATTTCGTCTGCATTTGAAGACAGCAACTGGGAATACTGTGTCCAAGCTGCTAGATCAATTTGCACTGAAGAAAGCATGATCTTCTGTCAGCTGCAGCCTTTTGTCCTGACTAACCAAAGCAAATACGCCAAGCTACCTGGTCTGGCCAGTAGAAAACACCACTACCACCTGATAGAAGCCTTAGGAATTGCTTCATTTCCCTCAGTGTGGATGGGAAGTGGCTCTTATGTGGACTGCTAGTTGTGATCTTAAGAGTCCACAGAATTCCTTCAGGTTGCACGCTGTGAGGTCAGGCTCCCACAGCAGTGCAGCTAGAGCAAAAATAAAGTTTTGCATGCATATGGAGAGAGCCTGTTTAGCTGCCTTCAGAAATGTGCTGAAGAGGTGAGAGCCGCTCTTATCTACCTGGGCTGTTGGAGCGAGTGCCTGGCTTGCTGTTTAATTTTCATCTTTTCAATCCTGCAACACTGAAAAATGTAAGCTGACAGCACAATACAAAGAGTTCTCGGAGGCTTAATGTGTTAATGTCAAATGAAACAAAACCTGAGATTAGCTTTTTAAAGGATTTTCTCTAGTACGGATAAGAACTGAAAGGCTTTTATAGATCAGCTTTGTTGAACAAGACTTTGGGAAAGGAGAGGGGGAGAAGAGCATCAGGGAGAAATAAATAATGATGGAAAAAACAAATGGATTAAACAATGGCAACATAAATTGCGTATTTGCCTGCATAATTAATACCTGCCTGGGTTACAGAAACTCCAGGCAATTTCTTGAGATTGAAGATCGAGCTTGAGAAAGATAAATAATAGCTGAAAATAAATGAAATTGTAGTAATAACCTACAGAATTCTCTGTCTGCTAAGAGATACTCTACGTTTCTTGGTTCTTTTTTCACTTATTTGAGATGCTTCTCTTAAATATTAAGTAGTTAAATATTTATCCTCCCAAAAAGTATATTGCCATATGGAAAATTTTAATGGAAATGGAGGCGGGGAACAAGGGCGGACAAAGAGCAGGATTGCCTATAAGGTCTGTAAACTGTGTGAAGAAGCTCATGCAGAACAACCAGGTGGCTGGGGCAGCGTCCTTTAACGCAAGGATGGAAGCTCTGCTTCGAGCTGGGTTGGAGTTGGTGGTTTTTGCCACCAACCCTCAGCTACATGCTGCTGGCACCTGAGGTCTTGCCCAAGATATTGACATTGGCCATTAGTTTTGAGTGGCCCAGTCACCCAAGTGGCTCAAATGGCAGAGGTCTCCTTGAGCAGGCAGTTACCTTGAGCAGCAACACTGAGTAGGGCAGGAACACCCAGCTGACAACTCTGGAGCTAGAAGAAAACTTGTTTCTACTGCCCATCAGGAAAGAATCAAGGAAGAAAACAGAAGAACATGGAAAAGAATTTTGTTTGTTCAGATATTAGATCAGTTTCTTGTCACTGGAATATTTATTAACCATCCTAGAGTAAAGGAAGTGTCTCTTGGCAATGACATTCTTGTTTAAATCGGTGTTTCTCTTTCAGTAGGTAGCTTGACAGACTTCAAGCAGACTTCTTCCAAGCAAAAACTGTTTTGTTAGAAAATCTTGAAGCAGTGTTAAAAAAATGGTAGCATGTACTGAATCACATACTAAGGGTATTCTGTACCTCGACATAGCAATCTTCAGAGGAACAGCTGGTTTCACAAAGGCATGTGTGCCTTAGCAAGTCAACCTGTATGGAAAGGACAAGTTCATAAAGGCTGTTTCATCTTGCCGTTTGATTATCTGATTATATATAGGGTGAATCTGTTCTGGGCAGATGGCTTTCCAGACATCCTTGAAATGAAGAAGCAAGTCTGTCTTTTTGAAAGATGGACTCTTCAATAGTGTTTAAATGATTAAAGGAATCCCAAGTGTGTGGTAGCATTGAAGGAGCAGGGGCTTAAGGTTTAGGGCCTGAAGCCATTTTATGGAGCATCAGACCAAACTTCCATATTCTCCCAGTATGTGAGCATGCACTGTCCATGCACTCTCTACCACTGCCTCCAGCCAATTCCTTGACTCTGTTGCTATCTGGGTCAAATCCTGCTATCGGACAACAGGTAACCAACCGGAGATCAGCAAGTCCAGCCTGTGTTTTAGGTTTCTGTATCTGCTAATCTGTTATTCCTAACTTTCACAGTTTCTCATTCCTAACTTTCACTGTTCCCACAGTTTCCCACAGTTTCTCATGGTTTCTCAGTTTCCCACACAAACGAAAGAGTTTTCAATTATATTGTGCTTCCATACTACTTATGTGTTCCCCAAAATACCATGGGAACAGCTTGTTTAGCAGAAAATAGATGAATCTTGTGGGAAAATGTGGGTGGCTGGGTGGTCTTGATTTCAGCTCTGTAGTGAGGAATGGGACTGAGCAATCTACTAGAAATCCACTCTCCCGGAAAGCAAGTGGGAAGGGAAGCCCTGGTACCAAGGAGCAGTGGTATTGGATGAGGAAGTTGAACCTGAGGCAGGCAGTGGGCTGACAAAGCAAGGCTGCAGTAGACCCAAGATGTTGGCTTTACGGTGCCACCTCTGACATGGGCATTGCCTGGCAGATGTGTGCATAGCTCACCCCGCGTGCCAGAGATCTACATCTGGAACTGTTTCTCTGGTTGTGCGAGTCTACCCAGAAATAAAGAAGAGATGGATGCTTGTACTGAAATGGAAGAACAATTTCATTTCAGTTCAGTATTGCTTCCTTTTTCATTGTTCTTTTGGTAAAATCGGGGTATGTTGTAAAGCTTGTTATCTGGCTTAAGTAGTTAACAGATGATGCCATTTACAAAACTCATAAAAGCTTAACCTGGGAAAATACCACAATGAATAAAAATAACCTTTATTGCATTTCATTTTCATTTGATATTTACTCTTCTTTCTTTAACCTTTATTTATCCATCTATGCACTAGACCTAGAGTCAAGAGCCTCACAGCCAGTTTGCACTTAATTAAACACTTAAGCAGAAGTCACTGTGAGGGTGTCTCACAAATCTAGTTCTTATGTAACTGCCTTAACTGTCATGCAAATCGAAAGGATTTAATGAGACACCAAAATTTAGCAGGTAGCATGAGGGAGATAAACTACGACATGCAACTTGCTTGTCCTTCTGAGTATTTGCATGTAATGGCTTCACAGTGCCTGATTTCTGAGGGTTTGTCTACAGCAGACCTTCTCTCGGTCTGAACTGGCATTTAATAGTGAATTAATTAAAAGCAATTAGTCCTTCTATGAGAAGTTGATTTCAGAATTAATCTCATATTCAGTTAGCTTACTTGAGTTTACCATGAATCTTAATTACGCTAAACAAAAATAGTATCTTGTTCCCAAATAAAATGTATGATTTCTGCACAGGACTTTCATATTTGATAGTTAATCTGCTGTAGATGTGTAGTGTGTTTAGCATATGGATAGATGCACAAGTTACTATTAGGTAAGCAAGGTAACATAGGATAACTGTTCGTGTGCACACTGTAAGAAACACCACATAAGAGAAATTATCTTCCATTTTCCGGATGACAGGAGCATGCATGAATAAAGTTGTGAAAGTTGTTAAAGATTTTAAGTTTACAGTACATCTCTCCTAGTAACTTTTTTATGTGTCTATACCCTTCATCAGTTTGGACTGACTTTCTGTATTGCTCACAAACAGATAGGCTTTGAATCTTATCATTGCACTTATAGTTTGGCTGCTTTTGAGTTTTTTGGGGGGGTTGGAAAATGTCCTTTCAAATATCTCATGTTGGTTATTTCTCCTGATAAGCAACTGTCAATCAGTCAATCAGATATTAGTTCAAGGGGACAGTCTTTCTCAGGAAAGTGCAGATCCCACTTCAACTCTCCATTCAGATGCCAGTCTGTTCTGAAATGCTGAGGGAGCCCTAGATTGCTTGGCAGTTTAATTTTGAGATCCAGCTTTAAACCAGAATGACAGTCGGCACCCAGCTATACTGACAACACTATCAGCTCCGTTTCTTTTGATAACAGAAGCCCCATCTGCTTCCAAAAAATTAAACACATTTCCTCACCTGCCCTTACATAAAATGGTCCATATTGTTTTAAGTATTGCATGGTAGTATATAAATTCACCTTGCAAACGTGTTAGAAAAACTCACAAATATTGTATTCTGAAATTTAAGCACTTTGCAAGTCCTCATTTTAGTAGTCTCACTTATCTTGCCAAAGCTTAATGTTGTTTTACTGTTTTATTGTCATGGTCAAATTTTATTTGCTCCCCCGTGTGTCTCACACTAGCCATGAGATGAGTAGGCACCTGCCTTTTCCAAGGTTTTTCAGTTGATGCAGGAAACTCTTTCAAGCCTACTTAGTAAATATATTTTTGAAAGGGCATCCATGTGAGCTCTTTCTTTGATTACCACACATCAA
Organism: Tinamus guttatus; assembly: GCF_000705375.1. The sequence continues at coordinate 222,924 of NW_010584060.1, read as the reverse complement.
AGCATGTTGACCTCATGATGGCATGCAAGGAGCAACCACAAATAGCTTCTGAGGGCAGCACAAGGCGAGATCAATGGCAAAGTCTCCTGCTAAAACCAGGGGCCATGATTCCTCCTCTCCCATGCAGGATAAATCAATGCTTGCTTAGTTAAAGGGATAGGTTCCAGTAGTAGAAAGACATTTTAAGGTGGAAGTGGATGATCTTGGTGGAGGAAAAGCAAGGCCTAAAACTAAATTGCGTGCTTTTTTAGAGAGAAACAATGCAGAAAGAAGCAGCTCCTTCCAGTTGTTCTGTACACTTCTAACATGCTTTCTTGAATAGCCTTTTGATGTTTCAAGCTCCCTCTCTTTAACTCTAGGACAGAATGACTATGAAATGTTTGATCTTCCCAGGTATTTATGAGGAAACAAACAGACATTTATCAAACACATCTTTATGTTATAGAGCACCTGAATCACTCCAAATAGAGTTACTCACTGGCAGCTAGTGAAAAGTAGAGAGAATACTGGCAGTGTTATATATATGGAGGTATAGGTGATACCTGAGCACTAAATGCAAAATTTTTATACCAAATGTGAGGGTTCATAACTGCTCAAGTCCTTCCACTGCCCACTCCGAGGACTGTGCATGCATACTTGGTAAGTGTCAGAGCTAATGTCCACTTGGTTATATTTTCTTTAGTAGATGTGCTTGTAGCGTGGTTGTACTCTAACATCTTCATTTCACCCATGTAGTTTATAGTTTAGTCCAGGCTGGTTTGGCAGTAGTTAGATTCCAACCAGTGAAAAGAGAAAGATCTTTTTCTTTTTTTTTTTCTGGAAGAAAACAAAGGAAACTAAGAAGAACTGAGGAAATTTGAGTGTCCCACTTGCATAGAGAGGTCAGTAGGCTTTGAATCAACTATAGAAATCTGTCCCAACTAAAGAATCATTTTCCAGCTCAGTGCACTGTATTTAAGGTTTATTTCCCAGTAATAAGTGTTTCCTTTTTCCCTTTCTCCCTTCTTCCTTCATTTTCTTGACAATCTCATGAGAGGTCTCCATCCTGTATGTGGCAGAGTCTCATAATACTACAGCAACAAAAAAAAAAACACGGACTTTCTGAGGTATTGGAGCATAATGAAAAAGATTATTATGGGGTGCTGCTGTTGTTTCTCTGTTAATAAAAAATTAGCTATTTGGAGCACAGTACAATTGTATGGAGTTCCACTCTGCAACAAAGTTACCAAGGAGAAATAATGCAACAGACAATGATTATTTCATAACTTGTACAGAAGGCTATGATTAAATCTCATGATATGATTTATTGAATTTTAGAGAAAAAATCTAAGGCAAGGTGCTTGGCAAAGAAATATTGAATGGGTGATAATTTACAGACAATAGGAAACTGCATCTGTGCTCCTGCCTCAGATGTCAGACTCGGACATCTTATAGATACATATTCTTCAGTATCATTAAAGAGAAAATTAAAAGTCATTTTCAGTTTCTTCAGTATAGTGGCTTTGCATTTAAAGAAGCTTATGACTCATACAGTGTTTACTTCATCAGGGAATCTGACATTTAAAAGAATGTATTTAGTAAGAGTGCTTGTATAGAGGAGAAAACTCATTTCTCTTAACTATACTCATCTTATGTTAAGCATCAGCAATATGTTTAGATCCATCCATAGAGATGATGCCTAATTTTCTTCTCAGTCACACCTGTGTTAATCAGAATTCTAATGCAGCCAGTGAAGTCACTTGGTACAGTGACAGGCAATATGAGCTTTCAGTTTATATACTTTTTGCTTCCACTGGCAACAGTCAAATTTTGATATATGTATTTACCTTAAACAGAACCTTAATGAATTAGAAATTCCAATGGAATATTTTATTTGGCAATGGAGAACTATAGCTTTTGTCCTAAGTTGTAATTTAATATAAAATTAAAGCAAATGTCTGTTGGGATGCTAGATACAAAGCACAATTTCAGTCATTTTTGTGGTTTGGGCACAAAAATTGTTGGAGTCTTGGCTTTTTCAGTCACACATCAGGCTGACATTTTGCTACAATAACGAGGACATTTCCTTCTATTTTTAAAGATTCTCAAGGATTTTTTTTTGTTTGAATACAACAGCAGTAGGGGGGAAAACCAATTTGTTTTAGGAACTTCAAAATTCCCTGTTTCTGTACCAGAGCAGTTTATATTCAGCAGCAGAAAAAGGAGACATCACGGCCCCAAGCTGGGATGGACAAGTTCTGATTTCTGACCCTATCATGTTCTTGTTTGTCACTGGTTGCAAGGGGCCGTGAAAGTTTTTTCCTTTGGTTTGGCTGTGTAATTTTTTTCACTTTCAGCATTTTTCTCGATGCTCTTTTCAGTGATTCTGAGAGGGTCTCCACTGATTCAGGTGAATGAAGTCTCTGGGCTGCCTTTTAATCCCTTAGAAGCAAAACCAAATTATTTAAAAGAACAGCTTTATTTTTGTAATCTCTAAATACAAATGCAGGCTTTGATGTTGCAGTGAGACTCAAGGTTGATCAGTATTCATAGCAGAGCCCTATTTAAAATTCATTTTAAGTGTTTGTTTTACTTTTGTCTTTACTAAGTAAAACATTTTTCTTTTGCTAAAGTTTTCTACTTCTCACAGAAGTTTATTTTTTTCTTTTTTTTGGGGGGGGAGGAAGACGCCATATTTTTCAATCAGCTTGAGTTCAATTTTCTGTAGATCAAATAATATTTTTCTAGCACATGTAAGATAAACACAGTGGCTGTTGAACAGATTATGCCAAACAATAGCCATGTAAAAAGAAATAGTATATCTTTTACAACCCTAATTGCTTTAATTTTGCATAGCTACAGCTTCTAGAAATCTAACAGCCAAAGGACTTCTTGCTGATACTGACTCACATGGATCCACAGAATCCTGCACTCCTCTTCCAAACTCATGTATCTTCAAGCATCGTAAAATGTCTTTGGCAATAATACAAAGTCCTGCCCAGACTGTTGGCTCCTAATGGATCCACTGACTCAGATGCCAGCATGTCACCACCACTCATTTATGGGAAATATTCTATGTGACCTAATTAAGCAAGAGAAAACCATACTCTGGGGTGCTGCTCCTTTAACTGGAGCCCTTGGTGACCATCTCATTTTACCCCGTATTTTTCTCTGTTCAAAGCAAAGTATTATTAGAACTTCTAAGAATTTGTCTCTTCAGTCTTTATAAATTTCCAGATGAGTCACTTCAATTTTGGACTCCCCAGTGCTGTTCTTTTACATTATGAGTTCATTGTTTCCGCATTTTTTTTAATACATATGAGTTTGCTATATTTTTAGTATGTATAGAGGCAGCATGATCTCTTGTTTTTGGATGGAATTAGATGAGTGCAAAGAAGTTTCAGGTGTGCAGAGCACATATATTGACAGGTTTCTGCTGTGCTGAGATGGCTGTTAGAGGAGGGAGCTGAAGCTTTAGGCATGTTGGAATACAATTCCCCTGTAGCCACATTTCCAAGTGCAAACCTGCCCTCTCTAAACCCAACCTGCTTTAGTAGCAGGTAGTGCCACTCTCCACCCAAGGATTTCAGCCTGTGCTATGAGAGGATGTCTGTGAGTTCCCCCACAAGGTAAGCCAAAGTGTTTAGGTCTACACAGCCTTTGCATGCTGCTCTTGAGCTCATTCGCTGTTTCCAGTCATGTTAAATTTATTTCCAGGTCATTCATCTGGCAAGTATTATGCCTTCCTATGCAAAGAGGAGTGATTTTTTCCTCCAGTATTCATAGTGGTTATGTATCATGCTGCTATCCTGCTTTTGCCACAGATAGCTTTTATCATGTGCTCTTTAGGAGGAATGGAAAAAAATGCATATATAAGGTGGACAGGATTTCCCTGGAGAAGCAGGAAGTTCCTGGTAATCCACAGCAGGTAGATAAGTGAGCTGAAGGACTGGCTTTCCAGAGGTGGATTAGGATGTGGAAAGTCTTTCTTTTAAAATTCTGCCTGGAATAAATAAGTGAGAAGAAAACAGTTGTCAGCTGAGCTACAATTAGAGATAAGCAGACTAAAAGAAAATAGTAGAAGTCTGGAAAACTTCCTGAAGTGGAGCTGGGTTGTTAGTACAGCTGGGAAAGGTAGGTGGGAAAGTGAGTGAATGAGCTTGTTGGTACATTTTTATGCTCAGGATGGAGTTTTAAACTAGCTGGAAACTTAGTAAGCTACATTAAGACACATTTTTGAAATTTAGAGCAGGCTCCCATTCGTGTGATTCTGACAGCTTGTGAATGTGACTGTGAGCCTACTTGTCCTATCTGGTGTAGGAGAAGCTGTGATGTCTGCACGAGGGGTTGTTCCAGGACAGCTATTCCGAGCACTAGCTCCTCTAGTGAAATACCTCCACATTTTTGTTTTGTGCAGAGCAGGCTTTGGAAATATTTCTTGTTTTAATTATATATATATATAATATATATATATTTTCTTTAAATAAAATGTGTTCTGGCTGCTCAGTGCTGACAGTCCAGCTTGCTTTTAGCTCTACCATATTATACTTTCAGTAGAAATAAAGTGATACATAAGTTAGTAATAACAAATAGATCAGCAATGGCATGGTGAGTATAAGGGTGATTTCCACTTGGCTATCAAGCATAGAACATAGATCCTGGAGCTAACAGCTTGCTATTTTTATAGCTATTTTACTATATAGCACAGAGAAACATATGTTTGTCTGCTAAAAATCTTAACTAGAAAAGCATATCCCTTTAGGATTTTAGTTTAAATTGTAGGAGAAATCACTGGGGAAGCCTAGAGTAAGGAATTTGTGTCTGATTCTTCCCTATTTACTGAAGCAACTAAACACAGTTTAGTCCACCCACTTCTAGCTAAGATGCTAAAAGTGGAGCTGACATTAGAGAACAAGTTATGTGGTCTGAGTAGGATTTGCTGTGCAGGACTAGGAGGACATCACTGCTTGCCACCTTCATTGCAGTTCTTAGTATGGCGACATACTATCAGATTAATCTACAAACTCACAGAGTGCAAATTAAAAAAACACTCCTCACAGAGTAAAATATTATGACTGTTGACAGGTACCACAAAAAAGAGAAAGTACAAAGTCATAAATTGTGTTGAGTAGTTTTCACTTTAAAGATTTTGGGATCTTCTTTTGTCCTTGGATTCCATGGAAATAATTTAATCCTTTTTCCAAACTTCATTTATTTGCATAAGAACTATATTTTTTCCTATTTTAGGACCTCAATATAACAGACATCTTATTGACAGAAATAGCTGCTGCAGTTTTATCTGAACCACCTTATAAATTGTTCCTGTCTTTCTGATGTTAGACCTAAATTCTTGTTACAGGCCAAATCACAATCATGTTCTTGTAGCTATTGATGAAACCAGTTTTGCACAATTCCTGATATTTCATTTATTTAACAGACCACTGTCAAGTAGCTTGTAACCTACATTTGCCTGTGCTTCCTCTCTTGTTATCTCCTATCTGTGGTCCTCTGCGCTGTATCCTTCATCTTATGCATATACTGCATCGTTACGCAGTATTGCATATGCAAGTTGTCAGCATTTTAGTCTGCGCTAGATAATTTTTATATGGCTAGTTACAAGTAGTTAAGGCTGTACCAAACAACTGTGCAGGAGATAATACAAACTAAAACAAATGAGTGTCTAGATGACTCGTCATTGGAAACATCACTGCTACTACTAGGCAATTAAAACAGAGCTCCAGGCAGGCCTGGCCAAGTTGAGGCAAATCCTGAGAAGCCTTGAACCTTCTCCAAGTTTATAAAACCCATGGCCTCTTATGAGCAATGGCAATAGTGTATTTACTGGGCTACAAGGCTACTTGGGATATTTCCTTTAGTATTATTTGCTTATCTGGTTTTGCTTTTCCTTTTTCCCCATTAAATCTCATATTAGCAGGTTCCTTCAAGAGTCTTTAAATAATTCAAGAATGGACTGGATGTTCTGTTAAAAGTATACATATGCAAATTCATCTTAAAAGCCTCTACTTTTCTGAAGAGTGTGTTCTGAGATCATTAAAATCAAGTTACAATTCCTTCCTTCATTACAATTCAGTAATGTTGCTTCTGTAAGGAACTAAAACCCTTGAAAATTTCTTCTTGAGGGGCTGCATTAGGGGGAATAAAGTGTGTGTGTGTGTGTATATATTTTTATATATATATATATATAACCCTGTTTCCCTAAATCTGAATGTTAGACCAATGTGGATGGGAAGATACAGGGTAACTCTGCTCGTGGCAGTTCAGGGTTGTGTGATTGCAGCCGCCACCCACCGTCATTCAGGAAGATGTGTGGTTCAGCCCTCGGCCAAAGTTTTTCTTCACTAATTTCTACTTAGGACCAGTTGCTTTGCTTGGCTGTGTAACATATCCAGATTTCTGAAATGATTGACATTTAAAAACAAAACAGAAATCCCAGAAATCCCAAACCAGCAGTTTAACTGGCATGTCTGAGGAGGCCTTTGGTAGAAAAGCAGGGGGGGAGCAGTGATGAACAGATGAAGGAGTTGACAACTCCCTGACCTGGATGAGCCTCAGCTGGGTGCTCTGTGCCTCTATTAACATGTATCAGCCTGATTCCATCAGGATATCAGCTGAGTGCTTCATGCCAGGGGGATGGAAGTGCTGTTGTTTCCCTGGGAGGGACGGAGCCTTTTTTGCTGCAGCCAGGGTAAGATATAGCCTGACCCTTTAGCTGAACTACGAAACTGTAGAGGAGAAGCAGGGAAGGGAAGAGAGAGACAAAACAGAAATTTAGCAGAAGATTCTTAAATTTCAGCACAGCGAAACATGAAAATCGGAGCGAGATTAATAATACTAAGATTTTTTTCAAAATTCTCCCTTTTTGTTCAGTATTTCCTATCATGCAGTGGGCAGGGTTTCTCTCAGGCAGAATCCTCTTCTAGCTGTCGTTTCACTACCATTAACATAATGGATAATCCTACCCTGCTCAGCAGTGCTTGTCAGCCATGAGCCCTGTGCCCCCCTCCTGTGCGGGGTATGTTTTGCCCCTGTTAAGGGTTGTTTTGCTCCTTCCTCATGAAGAGGTTGGAAGGTCAAGGGCTAACCTGCAGCCTCTGTAATCCACTCAAGTGGAGACACAAATTAGAATCTGTAATTATATAAACTGATAACATATCTTGCACAGTATAATCACATGTCTCTGCAGCTGATAATTGGTACTTGTCGGTGAACTTTTCAGTTCATGTTGTGAAATGGGGACCGTCATCCCTCTTGGAACCTCAGCAGCATTCCCGGAGAGTTATGGATCAGCTGCAATGCTTTAAGTTCAGCTTAAATTGATGGAGCTGGTTCAGGTCATGGATGTCCATGTGGAAAGGCAACGTCAGGGCTGTTCTTACTCACTTGAATTTATGAGGCAATAATGAAAATAATATGTAGCAAGGAACACATCTCTGCATGAGTGAAAGGCAAAAGCAGATATTGCAGTACTGCTGTGGAAAGCAGTTATGTTATTAGCTGAATGTCCAAGTTCATAACATCCAGCCTGCTTACCTGAGAAGAGGAAATTGCAGCCCACCAGGAGAAGCCTGATGGTTCTGCAGCAGGATTCATGCTGTCACTTCCCACCCCCTTTGAGGTTCGGTTTTAAGGCTTGGTGGGGGAAATCAAGGCTAGCTAAGACCTGGGGGTGTCAGGTGTTAGTTGCCGTGGTCAAACTAAAGTGAGACCAATATATATCATAAAAGTTAAAATGTCAGAAAGCTATCTTTAGAGCAAAAGTGTGTTCATGGAGTCTCTTTTCATTTTCTTTAGGACAGTGTCCCCGCTTTCCTAAGGCTGATTTATTACTTTTCGAACATACTGAACCATGCCAAACTTAAATTTAGCATGTATTTATGAGCATGGAAGCTTACCAAGTTTTTAAAAACAAGCACCACTGTATTTTATAGATAGTATAGTATAGACAGTATATAGTATAGATATACTTTCTAATATAGTGGAAATATATATTTATAATGTAGTTATATAAATATAATACACTTTAATTTTATACTTGAATTCATTTTATTAAAATGAAAAATTATATGTAAATGGAGGCACTTGCATCAAATTAATTAAATCTTCAAAAAGATGATTTTAAAATTTTCCCTTCATAATTTCAGATTGTTTACTAGGGGAAAAAATCAATTGTCCATTTTTGTTGAAAGCATTCTTGATATTTCTTGAAAAACAAAAAAAAGTGACAAAAATAGCACTGAAAAGAAGATGTTCTCTCATTAATACTTGTAAAATATTCCAAGGTCCTCCTTTAATGATAGTTAAGAGTTAGATAGGAGAAAGGTATGAAATCATTATTAGACTGATGAAACAATTTCGATAGCTGTTGAGAAAACTAAAGAAAAAACATTTACATATGATTAAACTAAAAATTTGTAGAGCATTTATTTTTAGCCATATCAACCTTACCACTTCTAAACCAGTATATAACAGAAAGCAGCTTTCTTTTCTCATTTCCCTTGGCTATAACCAAATCTCCTTTTTCCATATAGGTAAAAGACTATACTCAAATAATATATACTAATATAACCTAAAACATATTTTGCAAAATAAGACCTTGCTGAAAGGCATCTTTTGTGGTTCTATGAGAGTCAGACAATATGCTGACCCCCTTTGATGCCAGTGGTGTGTGATGGCTGGGAAGGCAAGTGATGCAGTTCACACTATCAGATGGGCTAAGGAAGAGCATTTAGGGCATCCCTGTCCTTGGATACGTCCAGCCACCGTGTTGGCTGCTAGTGCCCAGAGGGGAGACTCAAAGAGCTGCTGACTGGATGGCCAGAAGAGCTGAGGCAGGTTCAGTTAGGAGGTTTCTGATGGATTGTTTCTTGTTAAAAGTATTTTATTTACATTGCATATATACTCACATATGCTTTAGAGAACTATGCTGAGCGTTGTTGTTTTAATAATTGATTAATTAAATGGCAAGAAATACTGGGAGAGTCCATAATTTTAGCTTCTCAAACACATGACTATTATGCTCTTTTTTGCCAATATTCTAGTCTGGTGGCCTTTCTGGCAGTTGTTCTTTTGATTGTAGGGCTTCTAAAGTGTAACTTATTCTAGATCGTGGGACAACATCATCTTCTGCCTCCCCAAGCTAAACTTCTGATGCATCATATTTTTCTTTTTTTTCCTGTAGCCATTTCTGCAGTGTTATCTCAGCAGCCCAATAGTCAGGCTTTTTCTTTCCTTTTTAGCAATGTCTTTCTGGTATTTGGACAAACATTACGTGAAAAATGTAGAATTGATAAGAGAAAGAAATGTTTACAGATAGGCTTACTTTTTTTTTTTTTTCTCTTTTAGTAGAACAAACAATTACTTTGTGGGCTTGAAGAATAATGTAATTTGTTTTTCAGTTTGCAGAAACTAGTTTTAGAATGAAGGAAGTAAATCAGTTCAGGCTTGCATTAAATATAAGTTATGACACGAGAACTAGTATCTGTGTTGATACTGTAAAACTCAACCATCCTGTTATTGTTAGTTTTTCATTAGTTGATCAGTGGCAAAGAGCCTGACTGAGATTTCTCATTTGGTGTCTTGCAAAGTAAGGCTTCAGTCCAGATTGCCTAAGTTGGTCTCTTGTATGGATAGTTTCCCAAATCTCCCCTTTTCAGACCAATTTAAGAATAAAAATTAACAAGCAGCATTTACATGATCTACATTTTCAAATACTTCTGGTCATTCTGTTATATCAGGGTAAAGAGAGTCATCCTTACAGAACTAGCATGAGGAAAATGCCTCCCTAGATGCTAATTTCTAGAAGTAATTATCTCACAGCTGAGCCACATGGCTAGGACAATTTCTTCACTTCTGTGCAAAGATAGCCTAGCTAAAATAGCCCCTGAGCAGTTCACATTAGCTCAGCTGCCTCGGCACTGCAGGTTTGAACAGCAATCTCATGATCATTTAATAAATGTCATCTGTAATTAAAAACCTGATGCACAGGACTATGTGGCTGTGCCTTAAAAACATCTAACTTTGCTAACTTTAACTAGCTCTAAGATGTTTTGGTGGTAAAGTGGCTTTCAGAATTTTCTGGATTGTCATAGGACTTTAGAAAAGTGGCTATTTCCTGTTGAGTTGAGTGCCCTACTTCAGTCACCACTGCCTGCTGCAGTTCTTACCTCCCAAAGGACTTCTTGGGTAAAAATCCCAGCTTGGTGCATCGTCTTCTGGGGTATCTCAGAACTGACTTCTGAGTGGTTGTATCTATGTAGCTGTGACAGTTTCATACACAGCTGCAGGAAACACAATTTGTAATGATAGACAGCTGCTTTTAACCCATATTTCTCACCACAAACACACACCATTCTGGTTTTAAGGTGCAACATAAGTCCTAGGACTTCAATGGCTTCTGGTTTCAATTTACCTGCTCTCCGGGGACTGTTCACAGCTTAGGCCTTCTTGTTTTCAATTTTCTCTTGAACAAAATGTAAGTGAGCACCTATGCTTCACTCATGCTGCTTTGCAGTGCCCCAGTGATCTGCTGCAGCGGAGGCAGGACCCTCCAAGGAACATTCCCAGCCCTGACTGCCTTCAGGCTGAAATGCACTCTCTCTCCAAATCCACTGTAGAACAATTGTTTCTATTGCCTATTTTTTCCATTTGCTGATTTTTTTTTTTTGGTAATTCTATCCATTCAATAGAGTAGAAAAAATTGCTTTGAAGATAAGCAAAGCTATTCTGTTCTTAGCAGAGACTGAAAGGTTGGTGGACTGCTGATAGCAAATAATTTATTCATTTAACTTAGCTATTTCATATTTCACAGTTGCCAGTAAACATGTTGACAACAAAATTCATAAATGTGTAAGTTTCTTATAGGCAAATTAGTCAAATATTATTTTATGTGGATAAATAACAGCTCAGATTGATCTGGCTCTGACCTCTGCAGAATGTTTTGAATGTCTAATATTCTCAACTACTGTAGTTTTTATTAGAGATGCAGGTACTTTGTGTTCCTCAATTACCTGACGGGATAAGCATAACTCTTACGAGTGGGGTCTGGTGTAGTTTTAGCTGGAGAATCCCACTAGTTTCCAGGAAGGTATACTGAAATATCAGTAGCTACTTAACTTAGCATTCATATGCCAAGATTATTTTTAATAAGTCTAAAATAATATGTCATATATGTTTTAGGTGATTTTTTTTTTCTCCCCCTCAGTATTAAATGCTTAACCAATGGACATGACTAAAGCACCTATTTTAAAATCTTAACGCTGGCATTAATAATGAGAAGACTGATGTTATGTTTGGTGGGAGTTCTTATAGTCAGATTTCAGAATTCGTAAGATAAAATGCTGTACCGAATAGTTTCGATATGCATGACCTTGCCTTGGCATAAGTGATGTGGTAGATGATCTCTGAAGGACCCTGATTTCTGGAAGTCTGTCTGCTGAAATGAGATTTGTTCAGAACAGGTCAAAGAAGTGCAAGCTTGGACATGAAGTTCCAACTGAATCATGCTGGAATTACTAATAGTAAATCCTGGAAAGGCTAGTTGGGTTTAGGGTTGTGGCGGCTATCCTTGCAGAACAACAGCTGGGCACCAACAAATTCAATCTCACTCAGATTCTTTTCAAAGCTCTTGATAAACTTTTCATCCCTCTGTTTAAAAAAAAAATAAACCAAAACCCTACTTGAGATAGGATGATTTTTCTTGTCTCAAATGGCAGTATGTACTAGCATTTTACAAGATTGTTATCAAATAAATTACTGCAATGTTTTTGATACTATCTTTCTCATAATGGTTTTGTGCACATTTAATAGCAATCTGCCCTTCTATGAAATATGCATACAGCACTAAATATCTTAATCGGATTTTCTCAAAAGAACAATTTTCTACAGAGTACTTTAAAAATGCAGTCTGAAATCATTTTGCTGTTCCTGGCTTGGGAAAATGGACAGGCTTTATATTTTGTAGAAGATTAATGTATAGTCAGAAGGAAGAGAGTACTTATATTTGGATCATCCTTCACAAGCGAGAAGCTGACTTTGTTTCACAGTGATTGCCTTTGTTTGATAAATAGTGCCCAGTTGAAATGGAATACGTAAATATTTGGGGACATAAATAACTCAGTCTTGGTAATGACTTGTAGACAGTGATATATCAATGCTATTATGGAAATTTGTGTACAGAATCATAAACAAAAGCTAAAAGTAATAACATAGACGGTTATTTCTGTATCAGAATTTCAGAGAGAAAAAGTGTACATGTATCTGCTGCAGATTAGCCCAAATTTTCAAAGTTTCACGTGTTATGAAAGAACCTGGTTCTACAAGTTTGTGTACCCAGTCTGTTAAGACCTGAAACTAACCGAAGTCTTGAAGCTGACCCGAGTATGGCTGCGAGTTGTAATTGGAGATGACAAAATAAGGGTTATATAGATATTTAATACAGAAATAATGTAAGATGGGCAAAGAGCAGCTCCAGAGAGTGAACGTATCGGGCTGGTGGGAGGTACCAAAAGGAGTTCCTTGAGCATCTGATGATCAGAGTTGATCTTGGCTGTCTTTGTGATGATGAATCAAAATTAGGGGGTGTAAGCAGCACAGAGATCAGTCAAAGAATGAGACACCTTGACAGGCTAGGAAAAGTTAAAATGAATCTGTACTGCATGGCACAGGTTACGATGTTGCTGGGCTGTCAATAAAACTTCTGCAATCATCATCAGTTGAAAACAATAAGAGGAAGACATGGGTATGTGTGTTAGCTGAGGTTGAGGCCTGCTGTTGTGATGTTACTGTGAAAAAGGTTAAGGGGCCTTAGCACAAAATATATTAGTAAGGGATAGGGATCATTGCTATTGCTGGTCCTTGTGAAACCTGTGAGTTGATCACTAGTGGATAAGAAATTCAGAGTAGTGTAAGGGCAGACAGTAGACCCAATGGTTTGTCCTTTGTAGTTCTGTTCTACATTTTATTCATAGGGAACTAAAGCATAGCAAAGAAAGCAGCAGAACAAGATTATTATTGATGAATCTCAGTCAACATGGTGACAGTAAACCTACTAAGTCCCCTCAACAGAGCTAAGTTAAGGATGAAGTTACAAAGCAGATAATCTTATTTCATTCTAACTTCAGTTAGTGATAGCAGGTCTTCCCCTTAAATAGGCATTTTGAAAATCATTGTGGCCAAAAAAAAGAAGGAAAGAAAAAAAAACTGTCCAAAGAAAAAGTATACTTGACCTAGAATCAATAACAGTTTCAAGTTTACAGTATTTAAATCTGCTAATCTCAAGCTTTATAATTTTAGGTTATTCTGTGAATTGGCTACCCATTGACCCTGCATTCTCACATTTCTTAACTTCTGGTGCTTGATTTTGTAGATGTTGTAGCATTTTTAGCACACTGTTTGTTTGTTGTGGGCAGAAATGTTTGCACTGTTTATAAATGCATTTTACCATCTGGAAACAGGAAGAGGAGCCAAAAAACACAGCCGGCTCTCTTAAAACTCCAGCCAAGGCTTTTGAAATCACATCGAGATTTACTGATTTATAGAACACAATTGTTAAGTATTGTGGAGCACATGGAGCCTGAGGAAATTTTGTAGGTTCTCCAGAGATAGAGAAATGAAAGTGGCCTTACACATTTTCCTCTCTACCCTGTTCAGCAAACTATGTGCATTAGGTTCAGGCAAGTCTTACTGAGTGCATTTGAGCTCTGAAGATTAGTGACTATACCTGGGACATACTTTAACATTTCTGAAATCCACTGAAGACCCTCTTGCTTGTTAACAAACCTGCTCTTGCCACCTTTTAATGAAATTGAACATGGAACCATACATATATCTTCTTCCTGAAGAGAACAGGCTCTCATGGATTTTGCAAATGCTATCTTCAGCATATATGAAATGCCATTAAAATCAGAAGTATTTTATTAGCTATAATAGCTAAAAGATAGGAAGAAAACAGGATTTTCTTCAGTTTAGCTTATAACTGTGTCTGTTTAATGTCTGTATACACTCTGGGGAAAATCTAAAGCTAAAGGGAAAGTAAAGAGTATGTCTTACAGTGATCCACTGCTAGAATAACAGTGTTTGAAATGCATAAGTCAAAAGACATTATAAGTTATCAGAGCTGAAGCAGTTACAGAATTACAGATGGTTAAGGTTGGAAGGGACCTCTAGAGATCATCTAGCCCAACCCTCCTGCACACACAGGGTCACCTAGAGCACATGGCACATGGTCACATCCAGGCAGCTTTGGAAGATCTCCAGAGAAGGAGACTCCACAACCTCTCTGGGCAGCCTGTTCCAGGGCTGTGGCACCCTCACAGTAAAGAAATTCTTCCTCACATGCAGGTGGAACTTCCTGTGTTTCAACTTGCACCCATTACCCTTTGAACTGTCCCTGGCCACCACAGTTTAGAAAGAAGACTAGATCTCTTTGGATTCCTAGGTCTCTGTTTATCCAGGGTGAAGGAATATGTATTCCTTTTTCTATCAAAAACTGTAAGCAGTAAAATGAGTTGAATCTCATAAATGTCTCTGAATTGGAAATATCTCTTAT